>CAUYPK010114898.1:0-72611 GCA_963574355.1 Loris lydekkerianus
CTTTCCATCCCTCTTTGGTGAAACATGTTTCTCATTTCAGGGACAATTGACATTCAGGGATGTGGCCATAGAGTTCTCTCAGGAGGAGTGGCAGTGCCTGGACCCTGCTCAGAGGGCTTTGTACAGGGCTGTGATGTTGGAAAACTACAGGAACCTGGTCTCCCTGGGTGAGCACATCGTGGCTCTACATCATGACTTTTTGGAAAAATGTCTGCTTCCCTATTTTCTCCCCAGGACCTTTCATTCAGTATTTCCTGACAGAGAGCTTGATGTTTGCATAGCACAGTTTCATACACATTCCGAAGGCAGCCTTATGTGGATGAATTTGTGAAATATTTTTCTTTGTACGTTTGTAATGTCCTCTGTCTTACCTAAGCATAGGGGTTGGATTTTGGCAAAGCTGCAGCACTTCTTTATTCCTTGTTTTTGCAAGCAGGACTCTTGCTTCCTGACCTAAGTGTTGTCTCTATGTTGGAGGAAGGGACAGAGCCCTGGACTGTGGAGACAGAAGTGAAAACACCAAGAAATTCAAACTGGGAGGAATGGATCAGACATGTGCACTCAGGTAAGAGCTCAGGTGGGCACAGTGGAAGCCGCACTGTTACACAGTGTGTGGGAAAGGCTGCCAGGTGGGAGTTCTGTGGATGAGCAAAAGGTTAAATCCTGTGAGCTCTAAGGAGAAATCTTTGTCTCTACTTATCACTCTGTTCTTTGGATATGGAATACTCGATTTTTTCACCCTGCATTACTGCTGCAGCTCAAATAGAGATCAAGGAATATTATCTGATTACACGACACTTCTATGAACTCTTTGGTCTTCTGTCTGTGTAGGACACAGAGAAGGCCATGTCCAAGGATCCCTTTCTTCTGTATTTGATTCTGTCTGGTGCTCAATTCTCTGTCCATAGTGGTCAGAGCTGAGGCCACCATAGACTTGTGGCATTGACCTCTTTAGGTGCCAACCCATTTTCTGTACTGGGAGACCTAATTAGGATGTGGGAAAATAATGACTATTCCTTCTTTGCATCTGGGCCAGGGTACAGCACAGACCTGTCTCCAGCCCTCTCTGTCTTTTCAGAACAGTTGGACATAAGAACAAGCCAAAGTGTTCATCATCTTCTCACCTGCCACTCAACACAGAATGTCTCTCTTCTGGTCAGCAAAACATATTGGGTTTCTACCCACAAACCCCAATGTTTTGGTGGCCATCAAAGCATTTCCTGTTCTTCATTTGTGACCCTGTCTCCTTGGAGTTAGGGTCAGATCCCACAAGCTGACATCTGAGTCTCCAAGCATCCCCCCTCGTCATATTCCACTTACAAGTAGTAGGTTCTCACCTCTCCTTGTGACTAACCAGCAGTTAAGTTGGAGGTTCCTTGAAGCCCTGCTCAGGTGTGATTATTTGTGAGGTTGGCTCACTACTCTCAGTGACACACTTTGTGTGTCTATTCTATTATGAGGGACATTTGAGAGGACACGATGAACAGCCATATGAAGAGGCTCACAGGACAAGGCTCATTGAAGCTTCACTGGGTGCCCCACCTTCCGCACACATCCATGTGTTCAGCACTTGGAGTTTCTCCTAACCCCACAGTGCAGACCTTTTTAATGAAAGAGTCATTATTGATGATAATTCACTTCCAAAACGCTCCCTCCTTCCTTAAGGATGTTGGTTGGGGCTGAAAATTTCAGGCTTGTAATCATAGCTTGATCTTTCTGGTGACCAGTCCTTATGCGGGACACCATAGAAGTGGACTCATCAGAACATGTCACATTCCTGTCCCCTGGACATTTTAAACTGTTAGGAGTGTATGTGAGGAACCGGGGAGGAGATAAATGTATATGTTTCTTCTTATTTCACAAGATCCCTGAGCTGCTCTTCACTTATGCTTTATCCAAAGCTTCCTGCTGTGTATAACAGCAGACAATTTCGGCTCCTCTGAAATTTTTCCTCAGTGAAAAGAATAGTGAGGGGACAGGAGCTTCCTATGTTGTATCCCCAGGTCCACGTGGTGAGCATAGCTCGCTAGAATGATGGGTGTGGAGTCTACTGTTGTTTCCTTCAGGCACTGCTACTCTCATCTTGTCCATTTTTACATATTATAAATGATCCTGGTTTTTATATATTTCATTATCTATTTTACTATTGTGTATGTTTGTCTTTATTCTCTTTGTGGATTGTCCTCTCTGGAATATGTTGAGATGCCGTACCACTGTGTGTGTACTGATTTATATATTTTAGAAGATGTCATTGTTTAGTACAGAGGTTGTAGTCAGCAGGAATTGCCTTAAAATGCCTGCAAAGTGAGTGGCACCCATAGCTCAGTGGGTATGATGCCAGCCACATACACCAAAGATGGCAGCGAGGCTGGTGGGTTCGAACCCGGCCCAGCCCAGCTGTAACAACAATGATAACAGCAATAACAACAAAAAAAGCTGGGCATTGTGGCAGGCGCCTATAGTCCCAGCTACCTGGGAGGCTGAGGCAAGAGAATCGCTTAAGCCCAAGAGTTTGAGGTTCCAGTGAGCTGTGACAATACGGCACTCTACCAAGGGAAACATAGTAAGATTCTGTCTCAAAACAAACAAACAAAAAAACCTCTGCAAAGTGGAAATGGTTTACATTGGTAATTTAAATATTTGTTTTTGTTTAAATTACAAATTATTAAAGTGCGTTTTTGGCATTTACTTCAGTTTATGAGTTGAGGTTTCTTTCTTTTTGTTGTTGTTGTTGTTGCAATTTGGCCAGGGATGGGTTTGAACAGATTACCCTCAGTATATGGGGCCAGCGCCCTACTCACTGAGCCACAGGCGCCACCCTTGAGGTTTCTTTTTTAAGGCAGATTCTCACTTTGTCATGAGGTAATACCCAATGGTGTCATCCTATCTCACTGCAATGTCTACCTCCTAGACACAAGCTATCCTCTTGCTTCCACCTGTGGAGTTGCAGGGACTACAGGAGCCTCCCAGGATACCAGGCTAATTTTTTATTTTTAGTAATCATGGGATACTGCTTTTGCTCAGGCTGGTCTTGAACTCATAAGCTCAAGGGTTCCTTTTGCTTGGGCCTCCTATAATGACGAAATTACAAAACTGAGCCACCACGCCTCCCCAAATAATGCTGGTCTCTTTTTAATCCAGGTTTGATATATCCACTTACAATCCTTTCCTGAATTCCTTTGAATACATAACCAGATATGTTATCATTGGCTTTTAAGATAATTTGAGTTTGAATCATCTGAGGAGGTTTTGTGTTGGTTTTTATAGTGTTTCTACCATTTTCCATGCCCAGCAACAGGGCTCAAGGCTTTCATTTCTCACATTTTCCCAAAAAATTCTTATGTGTGGGTGAATTTTCTTGTATTGTTGAAGATAAACATCTTAGTGGGTATGTTTACCTTGTTTACTGTGCATTGATGGTTATCTAGGAAGACATTGTTCCTTACAGTCTCATAAATCTTTTCACCTATCATTATTTTTTGCTCTAGTATTTACATTAGGAATCCATTTTAAGTAAACTTTTTTTTTTCTTTGAGAAATAGTCTCACTTTGTCACTCTTGGTACAGTGCTGTGGCATCATAACTCACAACAACCTCCATGTCTTGGGCTCAAGTGATTCTTTTGCCTCTGCCTTCCAAGTAGCTGGGACTGCAGATGCCTGCCACAGCACCCAGCTATTTTTTAAAAAGGGATCTCCCCCTTGCTCAGGCAGTCTCAAACCTCTGAGCTTAGGCCTTTCACCTACCTTGTCCTCCCAGAGTGCTAGGAGTACAGATGTGAGCCACCAGGTCTGGTCGCCATTGAGTAAAGTTTTGATGTCATGTACAGTAAGGGTCCACCTTCCTTTTTCTTGTGGATATTTCATTTCCTTGACACTGTTTGTTGAGGGGATTGTCCTTTCCCCTTTACCTGTTGGCATCACCCTGACTGCCCATCACTGGACAGTGTAGTTGAGGGTTTCTGGCTGGTTCTCTGTGTCATTGCTTTCTACGTCTGTCTCCATGGCAGTACTGCACTGCCTGGATTAGGTGGCTATGTGATAAGTTTTGTAATTTATGTAAGGTGAGACCTTCTGTTTCATTTCTTTGAAATTTCTTTTGCTATTGAGGTGACAGTGTGATTTATTTTTAGTTTAAGGGTATATTTATTTCTGTAGGAAGTTTCATTGGGATTTTGCTATGATTTTACTGAATCTGTGGGTCACTTTGGTTGTTATTGATATCTAATTTGATTTCATGTTGTTCCAAAGAATAAACATGGGACTTTTTTTCTAATTGCAGATTAATATGAGGGTATAAATGATTAGGTTACATTGTTTACATTTGTTAGGTAAACTCCAAGTTGTAGTTGAGCCCTTCACCCAAGAGGTATGCCATAAATCCTTATAGTGTGCCTAAAGGTTACGAGCTTATGAAATCTCCTCCCTCCTCCCCACTTCTTCCCCCCTTGAATTTAACTATGTTTTTCTCTTGTATGTGCATTCAAGGGTTCATCTACTGGTTTCATAGTAGTATTGAGTACACGGGACTCTTGCTTTTTCATTCTTGTGATTGTTTACTTAGGCCAAATGTTCTCCAAATCCATCTAGGTAAATATTAACGATGGAAAGTCTCCATCCTTCCTTATGGCTGAATAGCATTTCATGGTCTACATATACCATAGGTAATTCATCCAGTCATGAGATGATGGGCACTTGGGTTATTTCCACATCTTGCTGATTGTGAAATGAGCTGTGATTAAATTTCTAGTGCAAAAGTCCTCATGGTCAAATTATTTCTTTTCTTCTGGGTAGATGTCTAGTAATAGGATTCTCTGATGAAAGGGAAGGTCCACTTTGAGCTCTTTAAGGATTCTCCATAGATCTTTTCCAAAAGGTTGTATGAGTTTCTAATCCCACCAACATTGTATAAGTGTTCCCTTGCCTCCATACCCACACTAGGATCTTAGCTTTGGAACTTTGTGATGTGGGCTATTCTCATTGGGGTTAGGTGGTACATCAAGGTGGTTTTGATTTCCATGTCTCTGTGCTGATTAGGGACAATGAGCATTTTTTATTTTTTATTTTTTATTAAATCATAGCTGTGTACATTAATGTGATCATGGGGCACCATATACTAGATTCATAGACTGACACATTTTCATCATTCTGGTTAACATAGCCTTCCTGGCATTTTCTTAGTTATTGTGCTAAGACATTTACATTCCACATTTACTGAGTTTCACATATAACCTTGTAAGATGCACCGCAGGTGTAATCCCACCAATCCCCCTCCCTCTGCCCACCTCCCCCCGCATTTTTTCATGTGTTTGTTGGCTACTTATCTGTCTTTTTTATTTACTTATTTATTTATTGAGACAGAGTCACACTGTGTCGCCCTGGGTAGAGTGCTGTGGCATAACAGCTCACAGAAACCTCTACCTCTTGGGCTTAAGCGATTCTCTTGCCTCAGCCTCCCAAGTAGCTGGGACTACCAGCACCTGCCACAACACCCAGCTATTTTTTTTGTTGCAGTTGTCATTATTTAGGTGGCCAGGGGCAGGTTGGATCTTGCCACCCTCGGTGTATATGGCTGGCACCATAAACACTGTACTATGGGAGCTGAGCCTAATCAACTATCTTCTTGAGAGAAGTTTTTGTTCATGTTGTATGTCCAATAATAAATGATATTGTTTGTTGTTTTCTTTTTTTTACTTTGAGATCTCTGTAGATTTTCATGTATTATTACTAATGTGTAAGCAAGTTTCCTTAAATGTCTTATTTTTCCTACAAAGCTCACCTGTGCTTTTTGCCCCAACTTTCAACATATGTTGTATTTCTCCTAATCTCTCTTCAACTCACCCATAATTCTCTGAGCCCCTGTATATTTCCCACTGTTCCAGTGTATTCTCACCTCCTTGTGCTCTTAGCATTGCCAATGTGACATACAACATATAGGGATGTTCCTTTCCTTTTTTATTTTATTTTATTTTATTTTTTGAGACAAAGTCTTACGTTGTCACCCTCTGTAGAATGCAATGGCAACATAGCTCACAACAACTTCTAACTCTTGGGCTCAAGCCAGTCTCTTGCCTCACCCTCCGAAGTAGCTGGGACTACAGGTGCCCAGGACAGTGCCCAGCTATCATTAGAGACGAGGTGTCCCTGTGGCTCAGGCTGGTCACCAACCTGTGCACTCAAGCAATCCACCCACGTCAGCCTCGCAGACTGCTAGGATTATAGCTGTGAGCCACTATGCCTGGCCTTGGATGTTCCTTTCAGTGTTTGAGTACATGATGCATATCCAAGTCTTACCTCCAGACTCTAGAAATACCATATCCATAGCCTCAAGTTCTACTCTTTTTTTTTTTTTTTAAGGGAGGAGCTGTGTATTAGGAATAGATACAAGATTCAAGCCCACTAACAATCAACTTGGATTATATATTCATTCCTGTCTGCCAATTCAAGATGAAGAAAAAATTCATGTATGGAGTGAGGTTTCAAACTCTCTCAACCATATAACCTCATTTTCTCCACTTCAAAACATTCCTTCTAAACTCCAAACCCATGCACATAATAAATATAAAAGCAGTTTTGGAAGTTCTGCAGTAGTCACACAAGAACTGAACACACAGATTAGGGAAGAACCTTACAGGTATAATGAGCATGGTGGAGCCTTTAGTATGTCTTCAAGCCCTCCTAACGATGGTAAATTTTATACTGGAATGAAGCATCTGACCCTCAGTGAATCCCCAACAATAAAAAAAACACACACACAGAAATATGTGAAATGTGAAGAGTGTGGCAAGACCTTCAGGCACAATTCAGATCTTGTACAACATCAGAGCATCCGTGTGGGAAAGAAACCTTACCAATGCGATGACTGTGGCAAACTCTTCAGGCTACAGCAATACCTAATTCTACATCAGAAAATTAGTACTGAGAAGAAATCTTTTAAGTGTGATGAGTGTGGAAAACTCTTCAGGCGAAAAGAGCACCTAATTCGACATCAGGTAATTCATACTGGGGAGAAACATTTCAAATGTGATGACTGTGGGAAACACTTCAGGAGAAAAGAGCACCTAATTCGACATCATAAAATTCACACTGGGGACAAACCTAACAAATGCAATGAGTGTGGCAAGGTCTTTTATCAACAATCACACCTTACAGCTCATCACACAATCCATGCAGGAGGGAAACCTTACCAATGTAATGACTGTGACAAGGCCTTCAGACAGAAGATAAACCTTATGTGTCATGAGAAAACACATAGTGGAGAAAAATCTTACAAGTGTAATGAATGTAGCAAGGCCTTCATACAAAAGTCATCCCTTAGAATCCACCAGAAAACACACACAGGAGAGAAACCTTACAAATGTAATGAATGTGACAAGGCCTTTAGAAGGAAGATAGCCCTTACAGATCATCAGAATACACACACTGGAGAGAAACCTTACAAATGTAATCAATGTGAGAAGGTCTTCAGACAGAAGAAATCTCTTAGAGTCCATCAGAAAACACACACTGGAGAGAAACCATACAAATGCAATAACTGTGGCAAACTCTTCAGGCAACAGCAATACCTAATTGTACATCAGAAAATTCATACTGGGGAAAAATCTTTTAAATGTGATGAGTGTGGAAAACTCTTCAGGCGAAATGAGCATCTAATTCGACATCAGGTAATTCATACTGGGGAGAAACATTTCAAATGTGATGACTGTGGGAAACTCTTCAGGAGAAAGGAGCACCTGATTCGACATCATAAAATTCACACTGGGGACAAACCTTACAAATGCAATGAGTGTGGCAAGGTCTTTTCTCAACAATTAGGCCTTATAGCTCATCACATAATTCATACAGTAGAGAAACCTTTCCAATGCAATGAATCTGACAAGGCCTTCAAACAGAAGATAAACCTTACATGTCATGAGAAAACACATACTGGAGAAAAACCTTACAACTGTAATGAATGTAACAAGGCCTTTAGATGGAAGATAGCCCTTACAGATCATCAGAATATACACACTGGAGAGAAACCTTACAAATGTATTCAATGTGACAAAGCCTTCAGACAGAAGAAATCCCTTACAGTTCATCAGAAAACACATACTGGAGAGAAACTTTACAAATGTAATCAATGTGACAGGGTGTTCAGACAGAAGAAAACCTGTAGAGATCATCAGAAAACACACACTGGAGAGAAACCTTTCAAATGTGATGACTGTGGCAAACTCTTCAGGCTAAAGCAATACCTAATTGTACATCAGAAAATTCATACTGGGGAGAAATCATTTAAGTGTGATGAGTGTGGAAAACTCTTCAGGCGAAATGAGCATCTAATTCGACATCAGGTAATTCATACTGGGGAGAAACATTTCAAATGTGATGACTGTGGGAAACTCTTCAGGCGAAAGGAGCACCTAATTCGACACCATAAAATTCACACTGGGGGAGCGGTGCCTGTGGCTCAGTGGGTAAGGCGCTGGCCCCCTATACTGAGGATGGCAAGTTCAAACCTGGCCCCGGCCAAACTGCAAAAAAAATATAGTTGGGTGTTATGGCAAGCACCTGTAGTCCAGCTACTCGGGAGTCTGAGGCAAGAGAATTGCTTAAGCCCAGGAGTTAGAGATTGCTGTGAGCTGTGACACCAGGGCACTCTATCGAGGGCAATAAACTCAGACCCTGTCTCTAAAAAAAATTCACACTGGGGACAAACCTTACAAATGCAATAAATGTGGCAAGGTCTTTTCTCAATAATCAGACCTTATAGCTCATCACATATTTCATACAGTAGAGAAACCTTTCCAATGCAATGAATCTGACAAGGCCTTCAGACAGAAGATAAACCTTACATTTCATGAGAAAACACAGGGAGAAAAACCTTACAACTGTAATGAATGTAGCAAAGCCTTCAGACAAAAGTCAGCCCTTACAATTCATCAGAATACACACACTGGAGATAAACTTTACAAATATAATCAATGTGACAAGGCGTTCAGACAGAGGAATACCCGTATAGTTCATCAGAAAACACACACTGGGGAGAAACTTTACAAATGTAGTCAATGTGACAAGGCGCTCACATAGAGGAAAGCCACTGGAGAGATCATCAGAAAACACACCCTGGAGAGAAACCTTACAAGTGTAATCAATATGAAAAGGCCTTCACTCGGAGGATGCCCATTGTAGTTCATTTGAAAATGCACACTGGAGAGAAACCTTACAAATGTAATGTGGCAAGTTCTACAATTAAATTTCAAATCTTGTCATCGAAAAACTCATACGGGAGAGAAATCTTACAAATGTCATGATTGTGACAAGGCCTTTACACTGAAGAACTCCCTTACAGTTTATCAGAAAACACACACTGGAGAGAAAACTTACAAATGCAATGAGTGTCACAAGGCCTTCAGACACAAGATATTCTTTACAGCTCATCAGAAAACACATACTGGAGAGAAACCTTACAAATGCAATGAGTATAGAAGCTCTTTACTTGCAAATGGTACCTTAGAAGACATCGGGTCTTTCATACTGGAGAGAAACCTTACAGATGCAATCAATTTGGTAAGGTTTTTAGGTTCATTTCAGAACTTATCCAACATCAGGGCATTCATACAGGAGAGAAGCCTTACAAATGCAATGAGTGTGACAAGGCCTTCAGACAGAAGCTGTCTCTTACAGTTCATCAGACAAGACATACTGAACAGAAAACCTTACAAATGCAGTGAGTGTGGCAGCATCTTTAGTAGCAATTCAAACCTTACACAACATCAAAGCTTTGATACTGGAGACAATCCATAGAAGTGCAATCTCTGTGGAAAATAATTAGTGTGTATTCAAGACTGCATACACATCAAGTTATCTATAAAGCCAATAAACCCTGGAAATGTGATGAGTGTGGCAAAGTTTTCAGGCACAAATTGTCCTTAACAGTTACTCTCAGAATTCATACTGGAGGGAAACCTTACACATGTGATGAATGTGCCAAAGCCTTCAGACAAAAGAAGTCACTTATAATTCTTCAGCAAGAAAAGTACCACTGGCTGGAGGCTCCTCAGCTCCTGATTCTGGCTGGGTGGGGGTCTGGCGCGGAGACAGGGCGGGTGCAGTGCTGAGCTCCAGCAGTCTCTGGCCCGGCAGGCTCGGTGCGGAGGCCTGGAGGGCACCAGGGGCAGGGCGTGGGGCCCAGGGCTCCAGCAGCCTCTAGCTAAGGGGTGGGGCATTTGGTCTGGCAGCCTGGGGTGGGGGACCACTACTCAGTAGCCGCCTCCCTCAGTCTCAGCAGGGGTTAGGATTCTAGTTTATCAGGTGAGGGAGGAAGGGTGGACTGGAAGATCAGAATGGCAGGGAAAATGTTAGTTCAATTTTTCTGCCTGGTAAGAGTGTTCAGAGTCACCACAGGATCCCTCTGGAGGAAGTAGTCCCCACTTCCTACAGCTCTCACCCGTGGGGTGAGACAAGAGGTCCTCAGTTCACTACTTGTCTGCAGAAAACCTACAGGAGCGAATGAAGAGAGAAAGGAAAAAGAAAAAAACAAAACAAAACACAGCTTTCTTGGGGGTGGGGTTGGATACTTTTCGTTTTGGATGAGTTTTGTACCTGAAGATTGCTTTCTTGGAGTCGCAGCTTGCCTCAGCAGAGGTGGCCTACAGTTATTTCACTTCTCTCTCGTTGAGCTCCCAGTCTTCAGCTTAATTGGGTACTCTCTGGACGTTATCCTTCCCTCTGGACAGGAGCTTCTCTCAGAGGCTGCTTCCAGTTGGACATCTTGCCCCTTCCCCTAGAGCAATTTGTGTGTGTGTGTAAAGAAGCTATTCTTTTGGGTATATGCACTTAGGTGAGTAGCATTACTAAGAGGTAATCCTTAGTAGATAAGTTATTCTTTCTACACTCTGACCTAGGATACTTATGTGAGTCCAGTAAATATAGCAGAGTCTCTTACACCCTTAAACATACATGACTGTGGATGAAATGCTCTGTATCATTACATGTCCTCATGTTCCAAGGAGGACCCATGGCATGCACCTGCCTTTTCCTTAAGCAATAATGCACACATAGTAATAGATAACTTACTTGAAAAAAAGAGTATGTGAGTCCAGGCATAGAGCCTAAAGCCTGTAATCCTACCAGTCTGGGAGCCCAAGGTGGGTGGATTGCTTGAATTCAGGATTTGGAGACTAGCCTGAGCAAAAGCAAGACCCTGTCTCAAAAAAATCGCTGGTCATTGTGACAAGCACCTATAGTCCCAACTACTCAGGAGGCTGAGGCAAGAGGATTGCTTGAGCTCAAGGAGTTTGAGGTTGCTGTGAGGTACAATTCCATACCACTCTACCCAGAGTGGCTGAGTGAGACACTGTCTCAAAAAAAAAAAAAAAAAGAATATGTGGGCAATACTGATAAAAATGACCCTGTCTCTTTTTTTCTCCATACAGTACTTAGTGACATAATTTTTAAATATCCCTCATGGATTTTAAGAATCACCAATGAGGGGCAGCACCTGTGGCTCAAAGGAGTAGGACGCTAGCCCCATATGCTAGAGGTGGCAGGTTCAAACCCAGCCCCTGCCAACAACTGCAAAAAAAAAAGAAAGAAAGAAAGAATCACCACTGAAAATGGGAATGTGTTTTGCTGGATAAACAAAAAAACACTTATATTCACTCTGGTAACACTATCCCTGGGTTGCACTTTTCACTCCCATGGACCTTGCCTGTTCACATGCACCTATCCTTTGGTTGGGACATTGACAATGATCCTATACACTGAACAGGTGTGAGAATTTGTATCATACCATGAGGCCTTGTGAGGAAAGCAGATTAGTCCCCCCCCCACACCAGCAGGCCCTGATATGGCTTGAGAGGAATTGTCATGTGCAGTGTGTTATAATGTTTTAGGTTGGGGTAGAAGTGGAGCATCCACAAGTAGTTTAAAACGGCAACTGGTGCCAAAGGAGGGAGCATCAGGCATTGCTCTTAGCCAACCAGATGAACAGAATAGGAAGAGGGAACCCTCAGGTATAAAGACATTACTATTCAAACATCACACAGTACAGTTTGACTTTTTAAAATAAGAATGAGTGTTTTCTCTTGAAATCCCCCAACTTGGTTAGGAAAGACCTGAATTTTTCTCATTTTAATAGCACACTGCATTCTAGACATGTAAATCATCTCAAGGCATCACTGTTGAAAATGTGAGAGCAAACACGGGGCTCACAGCTCTAATCTCAGCACTCTGGGAGGCAGAGGTAGGAGGATCACTTGAGCTCAGGAGTTTAAAGCCAGCCCCAGTAAGAGCAAGATCTGGTCTCTTGTCTAGGCGCCTATTGCTCAGTGGTTAATGCTCCAGCCACATATACTGGAGTTGGTGGGTTTGAACCCGCCTGGGGCCTGCTAAAACAACAGTGACAACTACAACAAAGAAAATAGTGGGGCATTGTGGAGTGTACCTTTACTCCTAGCTATTTGGGAGGCTGAGACAAGAGAATAACTTAAGCCCCAAAGTTTGAGGTTGCTATGAGCAGTGACTGCAGGGCACTCTTCTAAGGGTGACAAAATGAGACTCTCAGAAAAAAAACACACACACACAGCTGGTCTCTACTAAAAAGAGAGAAATTTACCAGTAGCACGCCAGGCACCTGTACTCACAGTTATTGGGGTGGCAGTGGCAGGAGGATGGCTTGAACCCAGAAGCTTGAGGGTCACTGGTGCCATAACACTCTAGTCTTTTTTTTTTTTTTTTTTTTTTTTTTTTTGCGGTTTTTTGGCCAGTGCTGGGTTTGAACCCACCACCTCTGGCATATGGGGTCCGCACCCTACACCTTTGAGCCACAGGCTCTGCCAACACTCTAGTCTTGATAACACAGTAAGGCTCTGTTTCCCAAAAAAGGGTGAAATACCACTTACATTTCTTAAAATATTTTTTACAGTAAAATCTAGATTATTATGTGGCAGTGTTTATTTAATAACAAATAGGAGGAAGGGCTTCTACAAAAGGAATTTTTACAAAATTATGGAAGCATAATTTTCTGAGTACGGTATTAAGCAATATGTACCATAGTTCATTTTCAAGTCTAATAATATGTTCTGGTTTATATATGTGTTTTTGTGTTGGGGGGTTTTTTTGAGAGTCTCACTCAGTCGCTCTGGGGTTGAGTGCTCACAGCAATCTCAAACTCTTGGGCTCAAGCAATCGATTCTATTGCATCAGCCTCCAAAGTAGCTGGGACTATAGGCGCCCGCCAGAACGCCCGGCTATTATTTAGAGACAGGGTCTCACTCTTGCTTAGGCAGGTCTCAAACTCCTGATCTCAAGCAATCTGCCCGCCTTGGCGTCCAAGAGTGCTGGGATTATAAGCGTGAGCCACAGTGCCCAGCCTTTTTGCCTTATTTTTTAACCTTTCTTGCACTGTACGCCAGTGTGTATATTTATTAAACATTTTTTGCCTGTGTTACTCTAATGAAAAATTCTGGTGTTTGTAAATGAGGGTGGTGTTTGGAGACAGATTTTGTACCATGAGCATTGTGATAGGGCAATGGTAGGTAAAAACTAATTTCTCTATTAATATGAAAAAGCAGTTCATCTTAAAGTCTTTAGGGATAGCTTTGGGATAGTACAAGATAGTGAACTGAAATTTCTTCCTTTTTTTCTTTTTTTTTTATTGTTAAATCATAGCTGTATACATTAGTGCAATCAAGGGGTACAATGTGCTGGTTTCATATACAATCTGAAATATTCTCATCAAACTGTTTAACGTAGCCTTCATGGCATTTTCTAAGTTATTGTATGTAGACATTTGTATTCTGCCTTTAGTGAGTTTCGCCTGTACCCATTCTAAGATGCACCATAGGTATGGCCCCACCCATTACCCTCTCCATCACCCTGGGTAGAGTGCTGTGGCATTGCAGCTCACAGCAACCTCAAATTCTTGGGCTCAAGCAATTCTCTTTCCTCAATCTCCCAAGTAGCTGGGACTACAGGCACCCACACACCACCCAGCTATTTTTTTTGTTGTAGTTGTTATTGTTTTAGCTGGCCCGGGCTGGGTTCAAACCCCACCAGCCTTGGCGCATGTGGCTGGCACCGTAATCACTGCTGTGAGCGCTGAGCCATGAAGTGAAATTTCTTAATGTGCGTGTTACCTAAGATGAGATGCTTAGAAGTCACATGTGTGCATGCTAATCAGTGTCTGCAGAGGTAAATGAAAAGTTGATGAGAAGGGAAATCCTCCAGACTTTGAACTTGACTTTGTCGCAAGGAATTAATCTGTACTGCTGAATCCCTAGAGGCTATTGTCCTACCTACCTCCAGCTGGTATTTCTACTCAACGTGACATTCTTTCAGGAAAGCGGGATGTTTTTGTGGTTGTCCCATGAAGGTTGGCACCAGATTTGATTTCATCCAAAATTAATTTGAAAATGAAATTACATTATATTATAAATAAATTTTCTTTTAATAATTTTATGCTTACATGGTAAAGTGCACTGGTATGATCATAGCCCACTGCCCCCATAATTCACGGGCTCCAGCTATCCTGTTCTCTCTACCTCTCAGATAGCTGGGACTACAGTATGTTATATTTGGTTCAGCTAATTTTTCTTAATTTGTTTGTGACAGCAACAGTCTTACTATATTCCCCCGGCTGGTTTCAAACTTTGGATTCTAGCAGTTCTCCCAATCTGGTCTCGCAGCATGCTGGGATTACAGACATGAGTCATCTTGCCTTTTTCCTTTCAGGTCAGTTTTGTCTGATTTGCACAGAATGACAGTGAACAGTGCATATTGTACAACTGTGCTGTCAGTCTTCATTCCTAGACCATTCAGTACATGTTCCTCCATGGTGGGTTATAGGAACCAAATGTCTCTACATCACAGAGAAAAAAAAAAAACAGGCCAGAAGTTTATACACTGAGAACTTTATAGGAAGACAGTAATAGGCTTTTAAGTATTAATAAAGGTTGTAAAAATAATGCAGGGTGGGGTGGTGCCTGTGGCTCAAAGGAGTAGGGCACCCGCCCCATATACCAGAGGTGGCGGGTTCAAACCCGGCCCCGGCCAAAAATAATAATAATAATAAGGCAGGGTGATGATATTTCTACACGCTTCTCTCCTGTGCCATGTATGCCCCTTGGCATACCCCTGCATTTTCCTTAAACAAAAATGAGTGCATATTAATATGGAAGTTATGATGAAATGAACTTCATTCATGAATGGGCAATATGAATAAAAATTATTTCCTTATTGTCCTTGTAGGACTCAATGACATAATTTTTTTTTTTTTTTTTTTTTTTTGCAGTTTTTGGGTGGGGCTGGGTTTGAACCCACCACCTCCAGCATATGGAGCCAGCACCTTACTCCTTTGAGCCACAGGCACCACCTCAGTAACATAATTTTAAAATATTATTCTTGATGCATTTCCTTTTAAGATTCAGAACTGAAAATCAGACTTTGTTTCGCTGTATAAACTAGGAACCACCTGTATTTACTCTTACAACACTGTCCCCCACTTACACTTTTCACTCCCCTGCACCTTGCTTGTTCACATGCACCTAACCTTTGTTTCAGATATCGAGAGTGATGATGGATATGCATGGTACAGGTGTGAGAATTTGTATTGCACAGTGAGGTTTCTGAGGAAAGCAGAATAGTCCTTCCAAACCAGCCCGTACATACATGTCTTGAGAGGAAGTGGCAGGTGTGGGCTGTTACGAATTTTAAGCGTGGGGTGGAGGTAGAGTCTCCACTTGAGGTTTAAACCTACAGCTGTTGCCAAAGGAGGGAGCACTCAGGCATTGCTGTTAGTCAACCAGATGGGCAGAATAGGAAGAGGCAAGGCAGAGATACAAAAGGTGTTAGTCAAGTGTCACACACTGCAGCTTGAGTCTTTAAGATAACAGAATTATGCACTGAAATCCCTCAACTTGGTTAGGAAAGACCATGTTAATAGCATACTTCATTTCTTTCTTGGCTGCCCCAAACATCACATCCTACAGTGTGCGATGGTTCACATCAATATTTCTAGTATTCTAAAAAGTCAAGGTGGAGTATTCACTTGAGCTCAAGATTTTGAGAGCAACATGAGGAAGAAGATTTGCTCTCTACTAAAAATAGAAAAATTAGACTGGTGGTGTGGTTGGTGCTAGTATTGCCATCTGTTCAGGAGGCTGATGCATAAACTAAGCTGATAGGCCAGGCACAGTGGCTCATGCCTATAATCCTAGCACTCTGGGAGGCCAAGGCAGGTGGATTGCCTGAGCTCATGGGTTTAAGACCAGTCTGAGACAGAGTGAGACCCCATCTCTAAAAATAGCCGGGCATTGTAGCAGGCCCCTGTAGTCCCATCTACTTGGGAGTCTGAGGCAGGAGAATCACTTGAGCCCAGGAGTTTGAGGTTGCTGTGAGCTGTGACACCACTACACTCTACCTAGTGCAACAAAGCAAGACTCTGTCTCAAAATTTAAAAAAAAAAAAAAAAGTTAACCTGATGTCACCGTACTCTGGCCTGGGCAGTAGGAAGGAAAATTCTGTATCCAAGAAAAAGTTTCAGAAATGTCATTTAGTTAAGTTTCCTAAAATATTTTTCAAAATAGAATCTAGATTATTGTGTGGAAATATTTATTATGTAATAAATACAATAAAGGAATTTTACAAAATTAGGGAAAGATTTTTCAGATTATATGAAGCAGTATATACCATGGTTTGTTTAGAAGGCTAAGAAAATTATCTGGTTTGCAATATGATTTTCTTGTCTTAATTTGTCCTGTTCATATACTGTTAACCAGTATATTTTTTTTCTTTTCAGGACAGGAGTCTCACTTTGTGGCCCTAGGTAGAGTGCTATGGCATCACAGCTCACAGCAACCTCAAACTCTTGGGCTTTGCCTCAGAGTTCTAGATTAGCTGGGACTACAGGCGCCTGCCACAATGCCCAGCTATTTTTTTAGAATGAATTCTCGCTCTGGCTCAGTCTGCTATGAACCTGTGAGCTCAGGCAATTCACCCGCCTCATCCTCTCAGAGTGCTAAGATTACAGGTGTGAGCCACCGCGCCCAGCACCAGTGTTTATTTTTAATATTTTTTTCTCATATTACTCTAGTGATATATTTAGCGTTTGGAAAGGTGGTTGCTGGTTGGGGACAGATTTTAAGACATGAATATGTTCATAGGACAATGGTGGGCAAAAACTTAGTTGTCTATAAATCTGAAGAAGCGTACACTTTTAAGTCTTCAGTTTAAGGGACAGCTTTGGGACAACACAAGATAGTGAACTGAAATTCATCAGTGTGGGCATTGTCTAAGGTCAGATGCTTGGAAATCACATTTGTGCATATTTCTCAGCAGCTGCAGAAACTGGGCGGTGGCTCATGACTGTAATACTAGCACTCAGAGAGGCCAAGGGGGATGGATCACCTGAGCTAAGGAGTTCTAAACAACCTAAGCAAGAGCTGAGGAGTTCTAAACAACCTTAGCTCAAGCAGCTAAGGCACCAGCCACATGCACCTTCTCTACTAAAAATAGAAAAACTAGCTGGGCATGGCTACAGGCTGCTGTAGTCCCAGCTAGGCTAGTGGCTGAAATAAGAGCATCTCCTGAGACCAATAGTTTGAGGTTGCTGTGGGCTATAATGCCATGGCTCTCTACCCAGGGTGACAGAATAAGACTTTGTCTCCAAAAAATAAAATAAAATACGGTAACAATAGCAGAGGTAACTGAAAATTTACTAAAAGGGAAAACTCCCCAGACTTCAACTTTACTTCGTTACAAGGAGATAATGTGTATTGCTGAATTCCTAGAGGCCATTGTGCCACTTACCATTGGCTGGTATTTCTATTCAGAGTGAGTCTTTCATGATAGTAAGACATTTTTGTGGTCATGCCAGGAAAACTGGCACCCAGTAGATTTGATTTCATCCAAAATCACTAAATAAAATAATGAAATCACATAATAAATAAATTGTCTTTTAAAAGTTGCAAATTGGATGTGCTGATGCACTCATAATCCCAGTTCCCTGGGAAGCTGAGGCAGGAGGATCACTTGAGAAAACAAAGAAAAGACCTAAAATATATAACAACTTTAAAATAAAATTGTACTTTCTAATGACCTGCACAATGAACTTACATTCCCATGAATTTATGGTACCTTTAGAACATACTGATGTGAGCCTCCTATGAGGCCAATGAAGTTTATCTTAAAGGGACATAATCTCAAGGGTGTAAGAGAATAACTAGTACGAAGAGCAGGTAGGTAATTTCCATCTATATTCAAGAGTTACTGCTTTTCTTAAAGTGACTCTTGATGACCTTACACTGGCCTGAGGCCTCCAAACCCTGGGTATTGCCCCTCTGAAAGTCTCTCAGTATCAGCTCAGGCTTGAGGTTCTCCCTCCACTGTGAAGGGGGATTTGAAACAGAAGTGATTTCTAGTGTGCTCTGTTGAGCCTCAGCATGAAACTGCACATTCAGCCCAGGGAGGGTTTTGCAATTCACATTGTAGGTTGCCTCTCCTACCGACATTCCTGGGGTATTTCATATAATTGCAGAACTTAATTTTAATTGCAGATACGTTCCTGGATTTAATCACCAGCTGACGTTGACGCTTTCAGCCAGATTCCAGTTCCCTGACCCCTGAGTTGCTCCTGCCTGGTGGTAGTTTTTGTAACATAAATCTGTGAAACTGGGCACCAGGGGAGCGAGGCCTTGCTAAACTGAGGCTACGTTGGCTCGGCGCCTGTAGCTCAAGCGGCTAAGGCACCAGCCACGTGCACCACAGCTGACAGGCTGAAATACAGCCCGGGCCGCTAAACAATGACAACTATAACCAAAAAAATAACCGGGCGTTGTGGCGGGCGCCTGTAGTCCCAGCTACTTGGGAGACTGAGGCAAGATAATCGCTTAAAACCAGGAGTTGGAGGTTGTTGTGAGCTACCAGAGCGACAGCTTGAGGCTCTGTCTCAAAAAAAAAAACAAAAAACCTTAGGCTAAGCCTACCCGGGCCCCGCCCCGCCCCGCTCCCGCCGCGCCTCTGCTGCACCTACGGGTTCCCAGGTTCTCGCGGACCCGAAAGTTGCAGGCGTAAAAAGAAGGCGACTGGGAGGCTGGTGAGTTTCCCTTTTTCGGATTAGGTGTTCACTTTGCAGTTCTCGGCGCTTCTGTACCCCGGATCGGAGCCTTAGAGACCTTAAGTCCCCGCACAGCTCCTTCCGCTCGGAGTAAATTCACTACCCCGAGAGATTCCCGGATCTCCTCCCTGTGAGCTGAGTCGCCCTGAGGCGGGGCGTGTCCCTGGTCCACTGCACTCCCCCGAAGCGCAAGAAAGTCCTCACCCACGAGGTGGGTTCGCGCCCTTCAGGAATCTAAGCGGTTCAGCGGCGTACCCAGAGATGAGACCAGGACGGGTCCAGGCCTAGTTTAATGAAAGGGGACTGAGACACTTGTAGAAAAAGATGGCAGCTGCCGAGAGTGGTTTGGGGCTTGTTTGTGTACTGGGCAAGGGAGAGGAAGATTCCACAGCTTGCTAAAAGGGGGTGGCGGGCTAGCGTCTTTCCAGCAGAACTCTTGGGGTGGGGCCAGGTAGGCTTTTTTTTTTCTGGGAGGGGAGGTAGGGAAGGGTTTAGGCCTCCTAATGGGTCCCCCAGGCCTTGTTGGAGCCGCCCCTGAAAGGCAGCGTTACAGTCCCTGGTCCTAGAATTCTGAGACCCTACCTCTGCCCTAATCGGTTCCCTCGAACCCACCCCGCTTTTGTCCTTAGCCGGGTCAGCTCCTTCTAGGTGCAGGTTGGAAGAGGACGGAACTGCTTGTCATGTGACACCTAATGTCCTTTTTTATTTATTTATTTTTTTTAAGAGACAGTCTCACTTTGTCTCTCTCGGTAGAGTGCTGTGGCATCACAGCTCACAGCAATCTCCAGCTCTTGGGCTTAGGCAGTTCTCTTGCCTCAGCCTCCCGAGTAGTTGGGACTACAAGGCACCGGCAACAATGCCCAGCTATTTTTATTATTTTTATTTATTTACTTATTTATTTTTTGCAGTTTTTGGCCGGGGCTGGGTTTGAACCCGCCACCTCCGACATATGGGGGTCCGCGCCCTACTCCTTCGAACCACAGGTGCTGCCCAATGCCTAGCTATTTTTTTGTTGCAGTTTGGCTGGGGCTGGGTTGGAACCTGCCACCCAGGGTATATGGTGCAGCCCAACACCTTAATATCCTTTCATCCCTTACTCCTAAGCGCTCTTCAAGTAAGCATGTTATTACTATTTCTTATTTATGAATGTGTGGAGTAAGAGACATGGAGAGCAAAAGAGAGGAAATAGGAAAACTTAGAAAAGAGGGGCAGAGTGAGGGAGGACCTATGAAACCTGCCCAGTAGAGGACGTTGGAAGGATTTGCAGAGACTGGAGACTGAAAGCAGATAGCAGGACACCAGCAGAGGGAGAAAAGTTCCTACAGAAATTTAGAGAAAACCTCCATCTCCTGACACATGAAGGACAATGATACAGGGAGACCAGCATAGGGGGAGGCGCTTCAGACAGAGTCCTGGGAGGGCAGAAATTATTGGAAGTCAGGGCAGACAGAGCAGCCTGGTGCTAGGACACCAGGAGGGAGCACCTGGTGATAAAGAGAGCAGAAAAAGAACCAAAGCTCCATGTGAGAGAGAAGAGACAGGGAGTGGGACAAGGAAAAGGAAACTTGAAGGGGAGAGCAGAAAGGAAGCAGAGATGGGGAAGAAAGAGGGAGAGATAATGTGAGATTGGGACAGTCGAAAGGTGGAGGAGGAAGAGCTGCAAAAGGTAACACACGTTTCCAGAATGGAGCAGAGCAGTTAAAAGAAGGAATAGAGGGAAGGAGGGGAGAAAGAGCAGGAGAGGGTCACAGAATGAGGAGCAGAAGCCCAGGGGGAAACACAGAGGAGAAGGGGAAAGGAGCAGGGGAGAGAAGGTGAGGATGAGAGGTTTATATTTAGAATGGGGGAGGGAAATACAAGGATATGAAGACAGAGGCTCTGAGCCCAGATGAGCCTTGAGGTGATTGTGTGTGATAATTAAGTTGTGACATAGTGTTTCCCCTATTTGTGATCTAATAAGTTTATGATTTGCTGCAAAGATACAGATGAAGTTGAGAATTGAATGACTCCTGTTAGTAATGCTGTGCATAAAATAATTCCCAGCCTCACGTGGGAGCCTCAATGTGCCAGCCTCTGCTTGTAGCGAGGATTCAGCTGGCAGTGAGTTGACTCATTCCATTGTGGGTCTTTCTCTTCCCTTTTCCTGAGATGAGGTAGGGAGTAGGGCAGTGTATGAGTCCTACTTTCACAATCAATACATCAGTGAGCATTCGACACACAGTATGGCACCTCTGGTCACTGAAATACGTGGGATCACTCCTCATCAGCATGCAGGTGTCACACACCCACAGGCTGGTCCATTAGGTAACTCATAATCACACTGTCTGTGTGGACAATGACATTAGATCTCCAGTTTAGGACTTGGTCCCAGTGTGTCTGCCCCACATCAGATGCCAGTCCCAGATCCCTAAAAGGGACCAGAATTTCTTTTCTTTTTCTTTTTTCTATTTATTTATTTTTTTTTATTTTTTTTTATTTTTTGAGACAGTCTTACTTTGTTGCCCTGGGTAGAGTGCTGTTGCATCATAGCTCACAGCAACCTCAAACTCTTGGGCTCAAGTGATTCTCTTGGCTCAGCTTCCCAAGTAGCTAGGACTACAGGTGCCCACCACAATGCATGGCTATTTTAGAGACAGGGTCTCACTATGGCTCAGGGTGGTCTCTAACTCATAAGATCAGGCAATCCATCTGCCTCGACCTTCCAGAGTGTTAGGATTACAGGCATGAGCCACTGCGCCCACCCCAGAATTTCTGACTGAAACTCTGTAAATTTTGTCTTTTATAACTCTTTCCTCACGTTTTCGTAATTTGATAAAGCTGTTCACACACTTAGGAAAACATTTTGTGTAGGGTGATTTATTTGATACAGAAATATTCCAGAGCACATACAAGCGCCATTCTTACAGATTAATGAAAACCTAGGATGGGGAAACTATGATAATTTATCTGCATCTGAAGGGAGAGACAGTCTTGGGGATTCAGTCTTTGACTTGTGGGACCTGGCCCTATCCACAAGTCAGTACTATCAAAATTGAGTGACATTATCAATTTCAATCTCACCCAGCTGGGCATCTCCCAGTGTAGGGGTCAGTGGGTGAAACCACACACATTAGTGACTAGAAACAAAATATTATTCTGTGTTCAGTATGAGTAGTTTTTCTATTTCATACATTAAAGGGAAGACATTTCCTAACTACCTTCCCTGTCTAAGGACCTGGGAGCTCTACTACTCAGCAATGACAGGGAATGGTCTGTCTCTGCACCGTTGCCAGTCCCACTCCGAGTTTCATGGTGGCCTGGCATCCTATCTGCACTGCTTAATACATGTTTAGTTTTTATTTATTTATGTATTTATTGAGACAGAGTGTTTGTCACCCTGAGTAGAATGCCCTGGTGTCATCATAGCTCATAGCACTTTCAAGCTCTTGGGCTCCAGAGATCCTCTTGCCTCAGCCTTCCATGCAGCTGGGAGTTGAGAGGCTTACCACAACACCTCACTAGTTTCTTTTCTTTTATTTATTTATTTATTTTTTTTTTTTGTAGAGACAGTTTTACTTTATTGCCCACGGTAGAGTGCCGTGGCATCGCACAGCTCACAGCATCCTCCAAATCCTGGGCTTAGGCGATTCCTTTGCCTCAGCCTCCCAAGTAGCTGGGACTACAGGCACCCACCACAATGCCTATTTTTTTATTGCAGTTTGGCTGGGCCGTGGTTTGAACCCGCCACCCTCGATATATGGGGCCAGCGCCCTGCCCACTGAGCCACAGGCACCGCCCTTTTATTTGTTTTTTTGTTTTGGGGGGTTTTTTTGAGATGAAGTTTCATTTTCTTGCCCTTGGTAGAGTGCTGTGGCATCACAGCTCACAGCAACCTCCAACCTCTGGGCTTAGGCGATTCTCTTGCTTCAGCCTCCCGCGTAGCTGGGGCTACAGGCGCCTACCACAACGCCTGGCTATTTTTTGTTGCAGTTTGGCCAGGGCCAAGTTCAAACCCGTCACCCTCGGTATATGGGGCTGGCACCCTACCCACTGGACCACAGGCGCTGCCCAACCTCACTGGTTTCTATTTTTAGTAGACACAGGTTTTCATTGTTCCTCAGCCTGGTCTAGAACTAATGAGCTCAAGGGATCCTCCTGCCTTAGCATCTCAGAGTGCTGTGATTACAGGGGTGAGCCAATGAGCCTGGCCAAGACATTCTATCTTAACACATTGTTGAGCGGTAATTTTGCACAGATGGATCCCATGTCACTAGTTATTATTCCAGTGACAAAATCAAGAAGCTTTTACAAAATCCTACATTCTGCTGTGTTTTTCAAATTGCACTAATACTGCAAACATGAGTTAACTGTGATGGGTCAACAATGTGTTCGGTGCATTTTTCTATTAAAGCAAAAAAAAAAGTACATGTTTACTTAAAACAGGGACGTGGGCCAACACCTTTGGAATCTTTACTTGAGACATAGGAGAAAGTAGTGTGCAGGACTGTGCCTTGGCTGACTCTGTTCCAGGGGTCTCTTTCTTTTTCCCAGGTTGCTCCTGCCTCAGGGTGTTTATACTGGATGTCTCTCTTTGTTGAAGTCTCTTCCCTTGAGCTTCAGGTTATATGCACCCTTCCTTATGTCTTTGTGCTGATATCACCTTCTTACTGGGGACTCCTGGCCCCTATTTATTATTTCAGCCATCTCTTCACGCCCACCTGGACTCTTCTGGTTCACTTTGGCCAACCTGACTTTTTCTTTTGGGTCCCTCACCTTTTATTTTCTGGACACTGGTGATAAAGAGTCTCCAGGGGGATGGCAGATCCAGAAGAAAGGAGGGGTCCTGGCCTTGGCCCTGTGAGTAAAACTCAGCCTGGAGATTAGAGTCCTGAGGCTTTTTTCAAATACAGTCTCTCATGGCTCCCTGCCATTTACAGTCAGGTTGGCACCCACCTTCAGTGATATTTCCAGTGACCAGGTGTGTCCAGTCTTTGTATAGCACTGAGCACCAACGCTCTGTGTCCTCTATTGCCGAGGGTTGAGTTCAGAGGCGTGAGGGGCTGTGCCCTGGAGGGGTCAGTACAGTCCAGCTCCCTACTGCTGCAGAATGTGGAACAAGGTCACCAGAAGGGGGTTGAGGTCTGAGGAAGGGGTCAGAGAATCACTAGCTCATCATCCTGTAGGAGTGTATTGTCCCTGCATCCCCCTGGTGTTATAGACAGGAGAGAACCATTTTTTTACATGGGATGTCTTTCTTTGAGGATTCTGTCACCAAAAGGGGGTATGTTGACTGAGTATTAAACACCCTGTTTTTTTACAATACTGATTGATTTTTATTTTATTTATTTTTTTTGAGGCAGTGTCTTCTTCACCCTCGGTATACTACTGTGGCATCATAGCTCATAGCAAACTCTTGGGCTCAAGTGATTCTCTTGCCTCAGCTTCCCAAGTAGTTGGGACGACAGGCACCTGCCACAATGGAGTCCCGATCCTGGTCAAGCTGGACTCAAACCCATGAGCTCAGGTAATCCATCTGCCTTGGCCTCCCAGAGTGCTAGGATTATAGGCGTGAGCCACTGCACCTGGCCTCAGATTGATTTCTAAAGATTCATGTTTCATGAACAGAAGCTGAGATCAGAGATAAAAGGACAGAAGAGGAGTCCGGAATGGCTCTTACTCAGGTACAGTGATACTCTCGGTGGATTGTTCCATGTCTTTTTCCTTTCTGAAATGCTGGCTTTGGAGTTGCTGATCTTCTCTGACTCTGGGCCATTCTGTGGGACATGTTTGCTGCCCCTCACCCCATGCCTTCTATCAGTTCTTGTCATCTCCACTTTGATACCATGTCACTGTGATCCAGTGACATGAACTCGTGAAGAGGCTTCCTTAGACACAGTTATGGTTAGGGCTTCACCCATAGACCTAGGTTAGGGAGGGGGTGTGGCCCTGTAATATCAGTGCGGTAGGCCAGCAGGGACTGTTCAGGGGCCACATCTGGGTATACTGTCAGTTCTCTGTACAGGAGGATTAGACCAGCTGCATAAGGAAGTTATGGGGTAACATGGTACATTCTGGAAAGGGCATCCTGTTAGAAGACATCTTTCTGCTGGATTTTCTACTACATTTCAAGCTAAATTAGGTGAATCCCTGTGTTTCTCATGCCAAATTGTTTATTACCAAGAATAATATGGACAAATAGACAGATATCAGTGATATGGAGTGTTTCATTCCATCATGTTTTATAATACGGAATCAACATAAATGTCTGGGAGCAGGGGATTGGTTTAGTAATTTTGAGTGTTTCCATCCTACAGAGGCTGTGCTGTGCCTGCAGGAACCTTTTTTTCCTCTCTAGGACAGGATCTCTGTTACTGAAACAGAAGTGCAGTGACCAGATCATATTCACTGCACCTTCCAATTCCTGTGGCCAAGTCATCCTCCTGTCTCAGCCTCCCACGTAGTTGAAAGTACAGGTGCACATCCCTGCACCTGGTTGCTTATTTTTCTGGTTATAGAGAGAAGGTTTTATGATGTTCCCTAGACTCTTCCCACCCAACATGCTTAGATTTGCTGGCAGGAGGCACTTGCCTCCTGGAGAAAATGCTTCAGCGATTCTCTCATTGTGATGTTCTATAATGCAGCTTTCAGGTCATATGTTTACAGATCATATATGTCATAACAAGTTCATGGCATTTAGCATGCCATGTTTTCTTTTTCTTTTACAAATGATATCTCTGTCACTTTAGCTTACATACTACATAAAGTTCAGTAGTATCCACAGGTCCCCTCCTATTTAGATCACTTTATGCAAATCTTATATATTATAATATGTTCATATCATTTAGCAAAGTACCTGGTCCTTTTTTTCCCCAAAATTCTTTTACTGTTCCTTCGACTTAACATAGAACATAAGGTTCAGGGTGGCGCCTGTGGCTCAGTGAATAGGGGTGCCAGCCCCAAATACCAAGGGTGGCGGGTTCAAACCCACCACCCAGCCAAACTGCAACAAAAAAGTAGCCAGGCATTGTGGTGGGCTCCTGTAGTCCCAGCTACTCTGGAGGCTGAGGCAAGAGAATCGCTTAAGCCCAGGAGTTGGAAGTTGCTATGAGCTGTGATGCCCTGGCACTCTACCAAGGGTGATAAAGTGAGACTCTGTCTCTAAAAAAAAAAAAAAAGAACATAGGGTTCATAGCCACAAATCCCCTGTGTTCATGGATTATATCCTCTGTGGATAAGGGGGTTCTAGCTTATGCAATATCAAGCATTGAAAACTAAGGGATGATGTCTTTCATTTGTGAGGCTTGAGATCAAGCTTTCTCTTTGGAAAAGTGAGTGGGGCTGTGCTCTGCCTTTGTTTTCTTTTTCTTCTTTCTTTCTTTCTCTTTTTCTTTTTTCTTTTTTTTTTTTTTTTAGCACTCTATAGCCCTCGGTAGAGTGCAGTGGTGTCACAGTTCACAGCAATCTCCAACTCCTGGGCTTAAGCAATTCTCTTGCCTCAGCCTCCCAAGTAGCAGGGACTATAGGTGCACACCATAACCCCAGCTATACATAAATTTCATATTTTTTGGCCATGGCAATTTCAATATTCATGTTGAATATTTTCCATGGCCTTTATGTTGTTCTACACTCTCATGTTTTGTTTTGCTTCTTTTTAAGGAGATCAAATTTTACTGAAAGCATTACAGAAGACAATTCAAATAAGATTCCTTGTTTGTAGTTCTCAGGACTATAGAAATCTGTTATACTTTACCACAAAAAACCATAAGATACATACAGTGTGAAAGTAAATTTCAAAAATGAATACCAAATTATTCAGAAAGATGTTTGCAAGTAATTTCTTCTATGCATTTACTAGTTATTGTTCTTTAAAAATTTCAGATAACCAGTTTGACTTTAGTGAGAAAACCTGCAATTCCTTTAACATGAATTATGTTCACACTGAGGCATTTCAGCCCCAACTTTCACAAACTACTGAAACTTAGAGCACACACAGTTGCTAAATGAAAAAAAATCTAATTTTGCCACATCAGGAAAAATTACACTGGACTGGTGTCAACTCACCCTCTTGAGTAGCTAGAACCCATAGGATGCTGCCCCCAAACCAGGCTAGTTTTCCTACTTTTAGTAGAAATGGGGTCTCGTTCTTGCTCAGGCTGGTCTCAAACTCACAAGGTCAAGGTATCCTCCTGCCTTGGCCTGCCAGAGTGCCAGGATCACAGGTGTGAGCCATACTGCCTGGTCTAGAATAGTTTTTCTTCACTAGTTTTTCTTATTCTTCAGTGTCATTCTGGAAGTGCTGGTCCTGCTGTTGACTGTGCTCTTTGAAGGAGTTTCTGCTCTGTGCCCCTAGCAGGTCAGCCAGCATAGTGCAGGGAGGTGGACAGGTACTGGGCAACTCACTACAAGATCCTTTTAATGAATTCATGTCAGTTTGAATACTAACATATAAGCAGCATACACAGATATACATGTCTATCATGACTTTGTATGCAGTTGCATGTTCTCAACTTGTTTTAATTAAACTTGTTTTAATTTTTCTCAATTAGGTAATTATTTGTTAATTTACTTCTGAGACTGGTCTGCTTCTTGAGTGTTTGAACCATTAATTCCGATGCTAATATCCAGTCATCCAGGATCAGTGC
The DNA here is from genome assembly GCA_963574355.1 of Loris lydekkerianus. Classification (NCBI taxonomy): domain Eukaryota; kingdom Metazoa; phylum Chordata; class Mammalia; order Primates; family Lorisidae; genus Loris; species Loris lydekkerianus. The sequence goes on from CAUYPK010114898.1 coordinate 27,720, forward strand.
TTACTCTGCTCTTTTTAGCCCATTGACCCCAGGAAAGTTTTTTCTTACAGTGTGTGAGACACTGTTGTCTCCTCAGTAAGATGGGATGAGATCTTTCTCTCATGGCTGTTGTTAGTATAGCAGGTAGTCCAAGTGTTTAGAGTCCTGCTTATAACATGGGAACTCTTCAGTAGCTTCTGACACAGCTGTTGCTTTCATCATACTAGTTTTTAGATTCTGATCGTTCTAAAAGCTGCTGTGAGGGCAGCCCCTGTGGCTCAAAGGGGTAGGGTGCTGGCTCCATGTGCCGGAGGTGGCGGGTTCAAACCCAGCCCCGGCCAAAAAATGCAAAAAAAAAAAAAAAAAAGATAATAATAAAAGCTGCTGTGTACATAGTCATCGTCAAGATTACACTCATTTTCTAGTTTAGGGCAACACTGAATATTATTTGATGTGTCAAATAGATCTAACACCTCTATAGAAAAAAGATATAAGTCTGTGTTAATGTCATACTTATTTTTCTTATAATTTCTACAAAAGTGAGATCCACACTAATTTAGAGAATATCCTAATTGCTTGAGGAAAAGTAGAGTACAACACATAACAAGTTGAAAAGTGTATTAATGTGGGGTGGCGCCTGCGGCTCAAAGGAATAGGGCGTCGGCCCCATATGCTGGAGGTGGAGGGTTCAAACTTGGCCTCAGTGTTCTGTGAAAGTTGTGTGGGTCGGTGCCGCAGAGATTAAGACCTGCAATGAAATTGTATGGCAAATAAGGAAAGCTGTAGCTCTCTCATGGCATGCAGCAACTTTATTTCTTCCACCAAAGCTTATATAGGCAATACTACACATACACACAACTAACCAATAAATATATGACTTAAACCTTAGCTCAAGGCCTCTCACTGCCTGGCGCCTATGGGTCTACATAACCACTCCACTAACATCTAAAGCTATTCTTACACTAAGTAATCAAAAGCAAAAACCACAAAACAAAAGTTCTGGGGGGAAAAGCTGTTTGAATGGTTGACCTTTAACAGACCATCTAGAGGCAGTCATTCATCTTTAGGGATAGTCTGGAAATTCCTGAGATATAGGTACCTGCCTGCAGGCCTGCCCCCATGAAGCCAGGCCTTTAATCACTTCTACGTGAACAGGCCGTTAGCCCCATATAGAGTTCTATCCAGGTTTTCCTTTCTAACTCACAAAAGACTTCAAACTTGCCTTCACAAAATGGAATCATTTAAAGGCTTATTTATAGGCTTTCTGCGTATACCCAGCCAAAAACTGCAAAGAGAAAGAGAGGGAGGGAGGGAGGGAGGGAGGGAGGAAGGAAGGAAGGAACAAAGGAAGGAAGAAAAAGAAAGAAGCATGTATTAATGTGGATCTTTCAAAATACCTACCTCAGCTTGGTGCTCGTAGCACAGTGGCTCAGGCTTGAAGCCCTTCCTCAGGCGCGAACGAGGAAAACAAAGGAAAAGGATGTTTTGTGTGTTGTTGGGCGACAGCGTGAAAAGACACAAGCCACTGAGTGCCTCTCCTACAGACATTCCTGAGGTGTTCAGTCTAATTGGAGAACATAATTTTAATTGAAGGAACGTTCCTTGATTTAATTACCAGTGGACGTTGACGCTGCCAGCCAGATTTCTGATCCCTGACCCTGAATTGCCCCAACCTCATGGTAGGTTTTGTCCCATAAACCCCTGAAATGGGCACCGGGGAAGCGAAGGCCCCACCCCTGCTCCGGCCCCGCCCACCATCCGGCCCCGCCCCGCCGCGGCCTCTTCTCCGCCCACGGGTTCTCGCAGACCCGGAAGCCGCTGCAGAGGAGAGAAGGTGACCCGGAGGCTGGTGAGTTTCCCTTTTTCACATTGCAGTCCCAGTGCTTCTGTACCTGGGATCGGGGCCGTAGAGACCTCAAATCTTCACACGGCCCTTTCCGCCCCGCGTGATTTCCTGTGCCAGTGAGATTCCAGGGTCGCTTCCCTGTGAGCTGAGTCGCCCTGAGGCAGGTCCTGTTCCCGATCTTTCGGCCACAGGACCAGGGAGGCACCACTTTTGACACCGTGTCCCTCCCTACACCCCCTCACTGACCCCTGCACTTCCTCCGCGCCCCCAAAGTCCTCACCCGCGAGGGGGATTCTCGCCATTCCGTGCCCCAGGCCTCTCCCGAGTCGCCGCTGGAGGGCAGCACTGCGGCCCAGGCCCCGGAGGAGCTGAGTCCTCTGCGTGGTCCTGGGGTTCTGCAGACCCCACCTCTGTCCTAATCCTCAGACCCACCCTGCCACTGTCTTTAGCAGGATCAGCCCCGTAAGACCGTTCTCAGTCATCACTTCATCTAAGTGGGGATTGGGAGAAGAGAGCAGGGCTTCTTATTGACACCAAATGTCCTTTCATCTTTCATTCTTAGTGAGCTCTTCAGGTAAGTATGTTATTCCCGTTTCTTATGAATGGAGTCAGGACATGGAGAACAAGAAAGAGGAAATAGGAAGACTTAAGAGAGTAAGTGTGAGGGAGACCCATGAACAGTGCCCAGTAGAGGACTTGGGAGGGATTTGCAAAGAGACAGAAGAGGGAAAGCAGAAGGCAGGACACCAGCAGGGGTAGAAAAGTCCCTGAAGCAATTTACAGGAAAAACTAGCAGGTCCTGACAGATGAAGGACAGCAACATAGGGAGAGGCCAGCAAAGGGGGAGGCACCTCAGACAGAGTCCTGGGAGGGCAGGAATGACAGGGAGTCAGGGTAGACAGAGCAGCCTGGTGCTGGGACCTGGGGAGGGGCACCTGGTGACAAGGACAGCAGAGAAGGAATCAAAGCTGAATGGGAGAGAGACGAGACTGGGTGTGACAAGAGAAAATAGTGACAGGAGATGGAGAGCAGAGTTGGGAAAGAAAGAGGAAGAGACAAGTGACATTGGGACAGTCAAAAGGTTGAGGAGAAAGAGCTGCAAAAGGTTACGCACATTTATAGAATGGAGCAGAGCAGTTAAAAGACGAGACAGAAGGAAGGAGGGGAGAAAGAGCAGGAGAGGGTCACAGAATGAGGAGCAGAACCCCAGGGGGAAGCACAGAGGAGAAGGGAAAAGCAAGAGCAGGGGAGAGAAGGTGAGGATGAGAGGTTTGTAGAGAATGAGGGAGAGAAACACAAGGAAATGAAGATAGAAGGGCTCTGAGCCCAGATGAGTATTGAATGATTGTGTGGGATAATTAATATGAGTAAGCCATGGCATAGCGTTTCCCGTTTGTTGTTTTGCCACAGAGTCTCACTTTGTCACCTTCAGTAGAGTGCCATGGGGTCATAGCTCAAGCAACCTCAAACTGTTGGCTCAAGCAGTCCTCTTGCCTCAGCCTCCCAAGTACTGGGACTACAGGCACCCGCCACAATGCTCAGCTAGTTTGCTTGTATTTTTATTAGAGACGATGTCTCACTCTTTCTGAGGCTGGTCTGAAATTCCGAAGCTCAAGCAATCCACTTGCTTCAGACTCCCAGACTGCTAGGATTACTCTGAACCACTGCCCCACCAGTCAACACATTGTTGATTAGTAATTTTACCCAGAAGCAATCTTATGTTACAGGTTATTATTCTGGTGACACAATCAAGAAAGCTTTTACAATATCCTACATTACCCTGTGTTTTTAAAATTGCAATAGCTATCGCTTCTCTTGGCCGATCAAGTGTAAAATTGCAAAAGCTAATGCAGGTGCTAATACGTGTTAACTTGTGAGTGGTCAATAACATTTGGGTGTGAAAACCTGAGTTAACTCATGACCACTCAACAATTTGTTCAGCAAACTCTTGTATGAAACAAAGAAAAAAATATATGTTTTACTTAAAAACAGGTAGGGAACATTCTGGGAGGCCAAGGTGTGTGAATTGCCTGAGCTCATGAGCTCCATCCAGCCTCAGCCATAGCAAGACCCCATCTCTAAAAATAGCCGGGTATTGTGGCAGACGCCTGTGGTCCCAGCTGCTAAGGAGGCTGAGGCAAGGGGATCACTTGAGCCCAAGAGTTTGGGGTTGCTGGGAGCTATGACACTAAAACACTCTACCCAGGATAACAAAGTAAGACTCTATCTCCAAAAAAAAAAAAAAAACCAACAGGTGGGGAAATACATTCTTTTGAAACTTCTCTTGAGACACAGGAGATGTAAGTGTGCGGGCCTGGGCTCTCCCAGCTCTGCTCGCCCAGGACCTCTCTGGCCTCATGGGCTTGGGTCCTGCTCGCTGGCTCTGTTCCAGCCACATGGGCCTCTTCATTTTCCCCAGGTTGCTCCTGCCTCAGGGTCTTAATGGTAGATGTCTGTCTTTCTAGAACTCTCCTGCCCCTCAGCTGCAGGTAACATACACCCTTCCTTCCTTATCTCTCTCTTTTTTTTTTTTTTTTTGCAGTTTTTGGCCAGGGCTGGGTTTGAACCTGCCACCTCTGGCATATGGGGCCAGTGCCCTACTCCTTTGAGCCACAGGTACCGCCCCTTTCCTTATCTCTTAATTCTATTTTATTTTATTTTATTTTGTTTTATTTTATTTTATTTTTTGAGGCACAGTCTTACTATGTTGCCCTCGGTAGAGTGTTGTGGCATCACAGCTCACAGCAACCTCAAACTCTTGGGCTTAAGTGATTGTCTTGCCTCAGCCTCCCAGGTAGCTGGGACTATAGGCACCCACCACAATGCCCAGCTATTTTTTTGTTGTAGTTGTCATTGTTGTTTAACAGGCCCAGGCCAGGTTCAAACCCGCAGCCCTGGTGTATGTGGTAGCGCCCTAACCACTGAGCTATGGGCACCGAGCCCTTATCTCTTAATTCTGATGTTACCTTCTCCCCGGGGACTTCTGTCCCCTATTTAATATTTCACCCACCTTATAACCCCCCACCCAGCCCCTGGTATTCCATACTGGCTTAGCTGTGTATTTCTTGTGGGTCCCTCACCTTTCACTGTCAGGACACTGGTGACAAGTCTCCAAGGTGAGAGCAGAATCAGAAGTTGGGAGGGGTCCTGTCCACAGCCCTCTGAGTGTTGCTCAAGCACTTTGTCACATTAGTGTGCAGAGGCTTTTTTCAAATACACGTCTTGTGTCCCCCTTCTCATTCACAAAGTCATGTTGGGACCCACCTTCAGTAATGGTTTCAGTGGTCAGGTGAGTCCAATCTATCCATCACTGAGCACCAAGACTCTGTGTCCTCTGCTGCTGAGGGCTGAGCACGGCCTGTGATCACAGAGGGGTAAAGGGCTGTGGTCTCCTCAGGATTGGGGCTATGCCCTGGAGGGAAGCTCAATGCAGCCCAGCTCTTCTCTGCTGCCACATGTGTTTGGGTGTTACCAGGAGGGGGATGAGGTCTGATGAGGGCGTCAGAGAATCACTAGTTCATCATCCTGTAGGGGAGTCTTTTCCCTGCATTTTCCTGGTGTTATGGACAGGAGAGAACTGTCTTCATATGTGGGAAGTCTTTCCTCTCCATGAGATTATGGTACAGAAAGGGGGTGTGTTGATTCTCAGCATTGAATACCATATTTTTTGACATTCAGGATGACATTTAATGATTCATATTTGGTGAGGAAGACTCCCAGATCCAGAGAAAGAAGAAAGAAGAGGAGTTCAGAATGGCTCTTACTCAGGTACCATGATACTCTCGATGGATTATTCTGTGTCTTTCTCCTTTCTCAGTGCTGGGCATGGGAGTTGCTGATCTTGTCTGACTCTGAGCCATTCTCGGTGACATGTTTGTTCCCATGCTTTCCTTCAGTTCTTGTCATCTCCACTTTGATGCCATGTCACTGAGACCCAGTGACATGACCTTGTGAAGAGGCTCCACTGGGCACAGACCTGGGAAAGGCTTTACCCCAAGCCCCAGGTTAGGAAGGTGATGTCACCCTGTGGTGTCAGTGCTGTAGGGCAGCAGGGACACTTTCAGGGGTCATATCTGGGTGCCTGCCAGCTCTCCCTAGGGAAGGATTAGACCAGCTGGACATGAAAGTCCCAGGGTAACTTGGTATATTCTGGAAAGGGGGTGCTACTTCACCAGGAGGGGAACAGGTCTGAAAAAAATCATCCAGAAACTCTGTGCTTGGTCTTCCTGTAGAAGTTTTTGTCTCTGAAACCCCCTGGCTCAGTGTGCAGCAGAGGGCTGTCTTTGCACAGAGACATGTGCTGTTATTTCAGTGGACATGTGTGTGTGTACATGTGATGTATGTGAACATGGGCCTGGGTCAGCACATCATCAATTTACATAAATGTTATGTTTGTAACTAATGCAGTTTTATCTTTAATAATTCCATGGCTGGGCCTGGTGCAGTGGCTCACGCCTGTAATCCTAGCCCTCTGGGAGACCAAGGAAGGTGGACTGCTTGAGCTCAGGGGTTCGAGACCAGCCTGAGCAAAACCAAGATCCCGTTCCCTACTAAACAGAAAAACTGGGCAGCACCTATGGCTCAGTGAATAGGGCATGGGCCCCACATACTGAGGGTGACGGGTTCCAACCCAGCTCAGTCCAAACTGCAACAAAAAAAAAAGCCGGGCATTGTGGCAGGCACCTCTAGTCCCAGCTACTCAGGAAACTGAGGCAAGAGAATCGCCAAAGCCCAAGAGCTGAAGGTTGCTGTGATTTGTGACACCACAACACTCTACAGAGGGTGACGAAGTGAGACTCGGTCTCAAAAAAATAAAATACGGGTGGCGCCTGTAGCTCAGTGAGTAGGGTGCCAGCCCCATATACCAGGGTGGCAGGTTCGAACCTGGCCCTGGCCAAACTGCAACAACAACAACAAAATAGCTGGACATTGTGGTAGATGCATGTAGTCCCAGCTACTCAGGAGGCTGAGGCAAGAGAATCACCTAAGCTTAAGAGCTGGAGGTTACTGTGAGCTGTGACGCCATGGCTCTCTACCCAGGGGAAAAAGTGAGACTCTGTCTCTAAAAAATAAATAAATAAAATAAAATAAATAAATAAAAATAGAAAAACTGGGCTCTGCGCCTGTAGCTCAGTGGCTAAGGTGCCAGCCACATATACCAGAGCTGGCAGGTTCAAATCCACCCCAGGCCTGCCAAACAGCAATGACTGCTGCAACCAAAAAATAGCTGAGTGTTGTGGTGGGTGCCTGTAGTTCCAGCTACTTGGGAGCCTGAGGCAAGAGAATCGCTGAAGCCCAAGAATTTGAGGTTGCTGTGTGCTGTGATGCCACAGCACTTTACTCAGGGCGACAGCTTGAGACTCTGTCTCAAAGAAAAAAAAAAATAGAAAAACTGAGGCAAGAGAATCACTTGAGCCCCAGAGTTGGAGGTTGTTATGAGCTATGACGCCACAGCATTCTACTCAGGGTGACAGCTTGAGACTCTTGTCTCAAAAAAAGAATAATAATAATAATTCCAAGGCCTTAAAATTGTTCTACACCAAGGATGTCCATCCTTTTTTCTTTTCTTTCACACATTGAAAGAGGAAGAGTTGTCCTTCCCACATAGTAAATATACAAACACTTAGGAGAGCTGGTTTGGAAGAAAAAGGTCCTTGCGTACTTTTCATGATACCTGACACTGCAGGTAAGCAAGAAAAGACCACACAACATCACAGACACCCCTCAGTATGATGTGCAACATATAGGAAAGTCTAAATGCTTCTGACGTGGCTGTTGCTGTCATCCTTACAGCTTTTAGATTCTGATCCTTTTAAGAGCCACTTTGGACATGGTCATCATGAAAACAGCACTTATTTTCTAAGTCAGGGAGACGCTGAATCATATTTGATATGTTAAATGTATTGTATATTTATAGAGAATAGATATAAGTGTGTTTTAATTTCTTTCTTTTTTTTAAATTTAATTTTATTTATTCATTTTGTTTGTTTTTGCAGTTTTCGGCCAGGGCTGGGTTTGAACCTGCCACCTCTGGCATATGGGGCTGGCGCCCTACTCCTTTGAGCCATAGGCGCCACCCTAATTTCTTATGGTTTTTCTTCTAATGTCCACAAAAATAAGATCCACATTAATTTAGAGGGTTTTTTTATTTTATTTTAAACTATTGCTTTTATTTTAAAATGCCCTTTTAAAGTACTTGAACACCATAGAAAAGAACAAAGAAGAAAGTAAAGCAGGTCACCTAAAATCAATTTCAGTCCTAAGCAATAATCATTGTTAACATTTTATAAACATCATTTTAGCCAGGCTCATTTACTCAGAGTTCAACCAGAGAAGTATAACCCATAGGAGACGTATGTTAATAGAGGTATCACAAGAAGTGGTGTGCACAACTGGGGAAGCCAGCTAGACACGTCCAAGATCCACCACAGGCCATCGGGAAAGGCTGGGCAGAACTCTGGGGCACAGGCAGAAGCAGCTGAACACAGGCAAAATTTCTTGTTCTTCAGGGAAGCCTCAGCTCTGCTCTTAAATGCCTTTCAACTGAGTAAGTCCCACCAAGGTTACCTAGGATATCTCCCTTACTTAGAGCCAACTGATTATGAATTTAAGCATATCTGAAGAAATTCCTTCATAGCAAGGAATGTTTGAGTAACTAAGGAGTTTAGCCCAGGGAAGTCGATACATCAAAAAGACCATCACAGTCTGTCCATTGCCAACTGGCCCCTGTACACATCTCTTTAAAAAATGTTTAATCTCCAAAAAAAAAGATAATAACTAAGTCAAGCTTCTGCTCAACATGATACAACTATATTTTGTACAACTAAAGCCCAGCTAACCCTTTCTCCCAAAGATGATGCAAAGCCTTTAGGTGGTATTCTCTCTTCTCCTTTGATAGATTGTAACTTAAATGCTGTGATATAAGTTAACTGTTACCAATACATCTTAAGTGAGATGATAAGGGGGTAAGAGTGGGAGGAAAACAAAAATATTTGTTTGATAATACATACCGATATATTCATAATAAAATAAGGAAGAAATACTCATAACACTATAGTCTTCATTTCTGAAATTCGTTGCCTGGTTGTAGTATTAATAATTATGACTACATTCTTCCACTGACCATTCCGTATTTCCCTTGCCCTGAGCAAGCACCTCAGCTGGCCATATTTTTTTTACCTGGTAGGGTGACCCAAGCCTTTATTCCTAAAGGATTTGGCATGTTGCTAGTTCTACATGAATTGAGTTATAGTTTTCCATTGACTTTATTTCTGAAAGACATTCTAAGGAATCTCCTGTATTCCAGACATACTCTTTCTTACCTCCACTGTGGGTAGGAACCCAGTTTTCCCCTGGTAATCAGGATCCATCATCCTAGCCAGCACTCACTCTTTCTTTGCCTGCTGATTCACAGGCATAAGGACCCCAAAGTAAAGAGGTAGCACTCTTACCTTCCAGGTCAATGGATCATTGTATCTCTTGGTAGAAGTATTCTTACCTCTGGAACTGAAATCTCTACACAAGTAAAGCCTAAGGACATGGAGACAAAAAGCAAAAATTTTGCTAATGGATCACTACTTTTTTCTGCCCTTTGACTCCTGGACTCATGAATTCTGGTTATGGGAGAAACAACAGTCTAGACATTGATTGAATCAGTTGAATCAATTAGACATTGATTCAGACTACACAACCTGGAGGACATTGCCCCAACCCTGTAAGGTGCTACCAATAGCTAGTGCTATAACTGACTCTTCAAGAGGCCATTCCACCATCCTGTCAAGCCACCAGCTCCAGGATTATAGAAAGCATCACAAGCAAATGATAGCACTTAATTGCCAAAGGCAAAGTAGACACCGTTACTGTAATGAACAATGAAGTCTAAGCAGTAATCAGAATAGCTTGACTCACAGAGACCTAAGCCTTAGGCCAGTTAATCATGGTGTTCATGTGGCAGGTTGGTAGTTTGCTAGGGGGAGGCTGGGGAATAACTTAATAGATATAGGGCTGGGGGATGGTTGATGAAAATGTTCTGGGATTAGATAGTGGTTGTAAAACATTTATAACATATATACTACGCATTTTTATACTATTATATATAAAGGTTATATGATATACTAAAAACTACTGATTGATATACTAAAAACTACTAAATTGTACACCTTTTTCTTTTCATCTGGATATACCTGATACTAGAATTGGAAAAAATATATTATTATAACGGGAATTTACAAATATATTTCACTTATAATTGAGGATGCAATATCCTAAATAACACATTGACAAGTTGGATTAAAATTTAGAGGTTTTTATAACTTATTATGGAAAAGCATAATACATGTCAAACACATAATGAACTCACAAGTATATTAACATAGATCTTTCAGAACTAGCTTCAAATGAATTAGTTGTCACAACACTTTTCTCATTTTGAGTGAAGAAAGGATTTCTCCCATGTCTCATTAATGAAATATGTTTTCCATTTTAGGGATGCTTGACATTCAGAGATGTGGCCATAGAGTTCTCTCAGGAGGAGTGGCAGTGCCTGTACCCTGCTCAGAGGGCTTTGTACAGGGCCGTGATGTTGGAGAACTACAGGAACCTGGTCTCCCTGGGTGAGGATAACGTGATAAACGTCATTGCATTTTCTCTTCTGCGTCTTGTGGGAGCCCCCGCATAGCTTGACTGAAACAGAAGCCTTATTGACTCAAGTGAAAAGCTCCATATGCTTTCTGGACTTTAAGTGTTCCCTTTCTTCAGCTGTTGTTCCCTCTTCATGACACAGCAGTTTGTGGTACCAACAGCTTAGATATCCACAAAACCCTATGGCAAACTTTTAAAAGTCTAGTTTCCTGTTTTCTTATCTGATCCTTTTGAATCAATAGTTCTCAGCAGAAGGCCAGGTACAGTGGCTCACATTTGTAATCCTAGTACTCTGGAGGCCGAGGCAGGTGGATTGCTTGAGCTCAGGAGTTCAAGACCAACCTGAGCCAAAACAAGACCCCATCTGTACTAAAAATAGAGAAACTGAGGCAAGAGGATAGCTTGAGCCCAAGAGTTTGAGGTTGCTATGAGCTATGACACCAAGGCACCTACCCAGGGCAACAGCTTGAGACTGTCTCCAAAAATAAAAAATAGTTCTCAGCAGAGAGCTTGATGTTTGCATAGCACTTTCATACAATCAGAGGACAGCCATCTGTGGATGAATATTTTTCTTCATATTTTATTTTATTTATTTATTTTAGAGATGGAGTCTCACTTTGTCACTCTTTGGTAGAGTGCCATTGTGTCACAGCTCACAGCAACCTCTACCTCTTGGGCTTAGGCGATTCTCTTGCCTCAGCCTCCTGAGTAGCTGGGACTGCAGGTGCCCACCACAACGCCCGGCTATTTTGTTGTTGTTGTTGCAGTTTGGCCAGGGCCTGGTTCAAACCAACCACCCTCGGTATATGGGGCCAGCGCCCTACTCGCTGAGCCACTGGAGCCGCCCTTTATATTTTGTTTTTGAGACAGAGTCTCATTATGTCACCCTCCGTAGAGTGCTGTGGCATCGCAGTTCACAGCAACCTCAAACTCTTGGGCTTAATTAATTTTCTTGCCTCAGCCTCCCAAGTAGCTAGGACTACTAGGCACCTGCTTGGCTATTTTTTTGTTGCAGTTGTCATTGTTGGTTAGCAGGTGCAGCCTGCTTTGGTGTATATGGCTGGTGCTGCAACCACTGTGCTATGGGTGCAGAGCCTTCATCTTTTCTTTTTTTTTTTTTTTTTTTTTAGACAGTTTCACTTTGTCACCCTCAGTAGAGTGCTATGATGTCATAGCTCACAGCAACCTCAAACTCCTGGGCTCAAGCGATTCTCTATCCTCAGCCTCCCGAGTAGCTGGGACTACAGAAACCTGCCACAATAACTGGGTATTTTTAGATATGGGGTCTTGCTCTTGCTTAGGCTGGTCTTGAACCTGTGAGCTGAGGCAGTCCACCCAGCTTGATCTCCCATAGTACTAGGATTACAGGTATGAGCCACCTTGTCCAGCCTCTTCATCCTTTTTTTTAACGTACTGTGTCTTACCTAACCATAGGACTTGGATTTTGGCAAAGTCACAGCACTTCTTGATTCCTTGTTTTTATAATCAGGACTCTTGCTTCCTGACCTGACTGTTCTCTCCATGTTGGAGGAAGGGAAAGAGCCCTGGACTGTGGAGACTAAAGTGAAAACACCAAGAAATTCAAATAAGGAGGAATGGATCAAAGGAGTGCACTCAGGTAAGAGCTCAGGTGGGCACAGTGGAAGCCACACTATTACACAGTGTGTAGGAAAGTCAGCAAATGGGGAGTTCTGTGGTTGAAGGTTAACTACTGTGATCTATTAGCAGGAATCTTTTTTTTTTTTTTTTGAGACAGAGTCTCAAGCTGTCACCATGGGTAGAGTGCTGTGGCATCATAGCTCACAGCAACCTTCAACTCTTGGGCTCAAGCAATTCTCTGGTCTCTTATTGTCTATATTTAGTAGAGACGGGATCTTACTTTTGCTCAGTCTGGTCTCAAACTCAGTGAGCTTAAGCGATGCACCCACCTCAGCCTCCCAGAGTGCTGGGATTATAGACATGAACCACCTCGCCCTGCCCAATTAGCAGGAATCTTTGTCTCAGTTTACTGTCTAAATGTGGAATAGTTTATTTTTTGCCCTCTAGTGGTGCTACAGTTCAAACAGAGACCAAGGCAAATTCTTTATTTTATTGGACAAGGCCTCTGTGAACTCTGTGATCCTCTGACTATATGTGAGACAGGGAGGGCCATTTCCAAGGGGTTTCTTTCTCCTATGGTGTGTCCTTCTGTATTTGATTCCATTTGCTGCTCAGTTTTCTGTCCTTGGAGGTCAGAGTTGAGGCTGCCATAGACCTGAGGCCTTGATCTCTTCAGGTTCCACCCCATTTCCTGTACTTGGAAGACCTAATCAGGATGTGGGAAAACATTGGCTGCTCTTTCTTTGCATATGGGCCTGTAAATAGCACAGAGCTGTCTGCAACCCTTTCTGCCTGGTCAAGTCAGTTTGAAATAAGAAAAAGCCAAAGTGTTTTTCCTGTTTTCCCCTGCCACTCGACACAGTCTCTCTTCTGGTCAGCAAAATGCGTTAGGTTTCTCCCTACCAATTTTTGGTGGCCATCAAAGGGTTTCCTGTATTTCATTTGTGACCCTGTCTACCTGGAATTACAGTCACATCCCACAGACTGAAGGCTGTGTCCCCAAGCCTGCTCTCCATTTCATACTCCACTCACAAGTAGTACGTTGTCACCTCTCCTTCTGACCTTGAAGCCCTGCTCAGGTGTGATTATTTGCTAGGCTTATTCACAGGCCTAAGTAACAGATTCTCTGTGCCTGTTGTTTACTATAAAGGACATTTGAGAGGACACAGATGAACAGCCAGATGAAGAGGCTCACGGGGCAAGGCTCGTTGAAGCTTCACTGGGTGCCCCACCTTCCTCCATTTGGAAGTTCTCCTAACCCCACACTGCAGGCTTTTTTTTTTTTTAGGCAGAGTCTCACTTTGTCGCCCTTGGTAGAGTGCTGTGGCATCACAGCAACCTCCAACTCTTGGGCTTGGTGATTCACTTGCCTCAGCCTCCCGAATAGCTGGAACTACAGGCGCCCGCCACAACACCCAGCTATTGTTTTGTTGTAGTTGTCACTGCTGTTTTAGCTGGCCGGGGCCAGGTTCAAACCTGCCATCCTCCATGTGTGGGGCCAGCGCCCAACCCACTGAGCCACAGGCACCGTCCAGTGCAGGTATTTTTATGGTGATGTCATCACATGGATATGATTGATCTTAACTCAGCCTCCAGCCCTCTCCCCTTCCTGGAGGATATTTTTGGGGCCTGAAATTTTCAGCTTTCTAATCATAGGTTCATCTTTCTGGTGACCAACCCTTATGTAGGACAGTATAGAAGTGGACTCAGTAGAACACATTACATTCTTGTCACCTAGGAAGTTCCAAGTTGCTAGGAGTCTCTATGAGGAACCTGGGACGGGACCAGTTTTTTTATGTTTGTTTGTTTTTTGTTTTTTTGCCATTTTCCACCGTCCCCACTCTAGTTCTTTTACTAGTTCTTTTACGTGGGTTCATGAGAACTCTCTTAGCAATTTTTTTTTTTTTTTTTTTTTTTTTCAGTTTTTTGGCAGGGGCTGGGTTTGAACCCACCACCTCCAGTATATGGGGTTGGCGCCCTACTCCTTTGAGCCACAGTGTTTCTTCTTATTTCACAAAGTCTTTGAGGCATTTTTCAGTTTTGTTTTGTTTTGTTTTGTTTTGTTTTGTAACAGAGTTTCACTTTGTCCACTGGTAGAGTAGTGTCAAGTCAGAGTTCACAGCAACCTCAAACTCTTGGGCTTAACAGATCCTCTTAACCTCAGTCTCCTGTGAAGTAGGGACTACAGGCATCCACCACAAACGCCTGGGTAGTTTTCTGTTTCTACTAGAGATGGGGTCTCTCTCTTGCTCAGGCTGGTCTGAAACTCCTGAGCTCAAGCAATCCACCTGCCTCAGCCTCCCACAGTGCAAGGATTACAGGTGTGAGCCATAGGGCCCAGCCTTTAGTTCTGCTTTATTCACACCTTCTGGTGTGTAAGAGGGAACTAGGTTGGCTGGGTTTTTTGTTTTGTTTTGTTTAGTTTTTGAGACAAAGTCTCACTTTGTCACCCTTGGTAAGTGCTGTGGCATTATAGCTCACAGCAACCTCAACTCTTTCTTTTTTTTTTTTTTTTTTTTGCAGTTTTTGGCCAGGGCTGGGCTTGAACCCGCCACCTCTGGCATATGGGGCCGGCACCTACTCCTCTGAGCCACAGGCGCCGCCCAACTCTTTCTTTTTTAAACAAGGTCTCACTCTGTCCCCTGGGTAGAGGGCTTAAGCAATTCTCCTGCCTCTTAAGCAATTCTCCTGCCCCAGCCTCCTCAGTAGCTGGAAATACAAGCACCCGCCACAACACTCAGTTATTTTTATTTTTTATTATTATTTTTTTATTTATTTTTTTATTTTTAATTTCAGCTTGCTTGTTCATTCTTCTTCGTTTGAAGTACTCTTTTTTGTTGTTCATTTTCTTCTTCCTCTGGTGATGCTCTTTCCATTGCCTCCCCAGTAGTTGGGATTACAGGCGCCCACCACAATGTCCGGCTGTTTTTGATGTTAGTAGAGATGGCATCTTACTCAGGCTCACTGCTGCTCATACTGGTCTCGAACCTCTGAGCTCAGGCCTCAGAGGCCTGCCTCGGCCTGCCTTGGCCTCCCACAGCGGTGGGACTACAGGCGTGAGCCACCATGCCTGGCCTCAGCTATTTTTAGAGACGGGGTCTCTCTCTGGCTAAGGCTGGTCTAGAACCTATGAGCTCAGGCAGTCCACCCACCTCAGCCTCCCAGAGTGTTAGGATTACAGGCGTGAGCCACCACGCCCAGCTGGGTTGGCTTTTCTGAGCTTATTTCCCAGCATTGGGGAAAACTCAAGGGTAGGCAGGTCCAGCATGGGATCCCCAGTTTCACGTCAGGAGCGTCGGTCACTGGAATGATGGGAGTTCTTCCTGGCTACTGTCATTTGTTTTAGCCACCACTATTTTCCTCTTATACATTATTATGTTTTATAAATGAAGCTGTTTTTTCTATATTTAATCGTCTCTTACTACTGCGTATGCTTTTCTTTGTCTTTGTTTCCTATCTGGAGTGCATGGAGCTGCTGTATCAGAGAATGCCCACGGACTAATATATGTTGTGAGATGTCTTTGTTTAATCCAGAGGTTTTAGCCAGCAAGCGTTTCTTTAAAACCTCTGGAGAGGGCACCGGCCACATACACCGAGGCTGGAGGGTTCAAACGCTGCCCAGGCCAGCTAAAACAACAGGGACAACTGAAACACCAAGAAAAAACTAGCTGGGCATTGAGGTGGGTGACTGTAGTCCTAGCTACTTAGGAGGCAAGAGACTCTCCTAAGCCCAAGAGTTTGAGGTTGCTGTGAGCTATAACACCATGGCACTCTACCCAGGGCAACAGCTTGAGACTCTGTCTCAAAAAAAAAAAAATAATAATAAAATAAAATAAAAACTCTGGAGACTGAAAAATCTTTTATGTGGTAATTTAACTTTGTTTTTTAGAGTCATAGTCTCCTCTGTTGCCCAGGCTGGAGTGCGGTGACATGGGCTTAGCTCACAGCAACCTGACAATCCTGTCTCAAGCTATTCTCTTGTCTCAGGCTCCAAAGTAGTGGAGACTATAGGAGCCTGCCACAACACCCAGATAATTTTCCCATTTTTAGTGGAGATGGAGTCTCACTCTTCCTCAGTCTAGTCTCAAACTCCTGAGCTCAAGCAATCCCCCCACCTTGGCTTTCCACAGTGCTGGGATTATAGTCATGAATCATCTTACATTCTAGAAATCATTCCTATTTGGTCATGATATGTGATTATTTTCAGCATGCTGCTGAAACTTTGTCTTATAGTAATTTGTTCAGGATTTTTGAGTTTGATTAATCAGGATTATTGCTCTGTAGTTTTCTTTCTTTCTTTCTTTTTTTCTGAGACAGAGTCTCACTTGGTCACCCTGGGTGGAGTACCATGGCGTCTTAGCTCACAGCAACCTCAAACTCTTGGGCTCAAATGATCCTCTTGCCTCAGTCTCCCATTTAACTGGGACTACAGGTGCCCACCACAACACCCAGCTATTTTTTAGAGATAGGGTCTGGCTCTGGCTCAGGCTGGTCTTGAACATGTGAGTTCAGGCAATGTACCCACCTCTGCTTCCCAAGTGTTGGGATTACAGGCATGAGCCACTGCACCCAGCCTTTATAGTTTTCTTATAGGGACTTTATCTGTTCTTGCTGTCAAGATTACACATGCCTCACTAGTTGAATTTGGAAATGTCCAGTCCTTTGTGAATTTTAGAAAGAGCTTAAGAAGTATTTGTGTCAATTTGTTGTATTATTTATTTACTTTTTGAGACATTGTAACACTCTGTTGCCTTGGATAGAGTGCTCTGTCATAGCTCACAGCAAACTCAGCCCAGGAGATCGCTCCCCTTGCCTCAGCCTCCCCAGCAGCTGGAACCTAGGCATCTATCATAACTCCCAGCTAAGTTTTCTATTTTTAGTAGAGATGGCATCGTAGCTCACTGCTACCTCAGATTGGACTATGAGCATCCTGCTGCCTCAGCCTCCAAAGCCGCTGGGGTTACAGGCACTCACCACATCTCCCTGCTGGGTTTTTCCATTTTTTTGAGTCGGGATCTCACTGTCACTCAGGCGAGTCTCGAACTCCTGAGCTGAAGCAATCCTCCCGCCTCAGCCTCCCACAGTGTTGGGATTATAGGCGTCAGCCATGGCACCCAGTGGCTAGTGCATCTTTACTGCATTTGTTGTATTGTAATTCTATAATTTCTTTTGTTCAACAGTTTCTTTTCTGTTTGATACACCCCTCTTTCAAGTATTAACTCCCTTCATTCAGTTAGTTCTGTTTCTCTCTCATCTTGTAGTTCATTAAGCATGTTAGGACAGTTTCTTTAATTGTTTGTCAAGTTATTCTGAAGGCTGTGTTCCTTTTGGTTTTGTTTCATGGCTTGCATTTGATTCCTCTTATTTGGGCATACTTCCCTGTCTGTGTGTAGGCCTTGTAATTTTAACTTCAGGCTTTGGCATTGCTATCGCAACCACCACTCCTTTTGCCCTCAAATTGTGCCATAGGAGACCTTTATTCATCAGCCTATTAGACAGGATCTAGGATCGCTCATTCCTGCTCTGGTGATGTGTCTGTCTTCCCTGGCTATTTTCAAGTATTATTGCTAATGTGTAAGCAGCTTCCCTCATATGTCTGATTTTTCCCTCAGAAGCTCATCCCTTTCAGCATCTGTTGTATTTCTCTGCTCATCATCTCTCTAAAACTTACCAGTAATCCTTGTGACTGCCTCAGCCCCCCAACCAATCCAGTGTATGACCCCTCACCTCTTCATGTTTTCAGCATGGCCAGTGTGCCATGCAGAGTATACTGATGTTCCGTTCAATGTCCCCATCAAGTGGGGGCAGATCTTATTCTTAGAATCTTGGAATGCCAGATCCATAGGTTAATGTGTCCCTCTTTTCTTACTTTCCTAGGGAGGAGCTGTGTATTGGGAATGGAAGCAAGATACAAACCTACTAAAAATCAACTTGGATTAACCTTTTACTCCCATCTGCCTGAACAGCCATTATTTCAAGATGAAGGGAAAACTGATGAATGGAATGAAGTTGAAAACTCTCTCAACCATATTACCTCATTTTCTCCACTTGAACACATTCCTTCCAAGCTCAAAACCCACATGCTTAATAACAATCAGAATGATTTTGCCCATTCTCCAACAGTCACACAAGAACTGAACGTACACATTAGGGAAGAACCTTACAGGCATAATGAGTGTGGCAAAGCCTCTAGGGTGTCTTCAAGCCCTCCTGACCATGGGGTGGTTCATACTGGAAAGAAACCTGCGAAATGTGAAGAGCGTGGCAAGACCTTCAGGCACAATTCAGACTTGGTACAACATTGGAGAATTCATACTGGAAAGAAACCTCATAGATGTAATGAGTGTGGCAAAGTTTTCAGGCAAAAGGCACACTTATTCCAACATCAGAGAATTCACTCTGGGGAGAAACCTGGCAAATGTGACGAGTGTGGCAGAGCATGTAGTCTTCCATCAAGGCTTTATAAACATCAGATAATCCATAATGCAAATAAACCTTACAAATGTGAGGTGTGTAGCAAAGTTTTCAGGCAAAATGCACACTTAGCAAGACATCGTAGGCTTCACACTGGAGAGAAACCATACAAATGTAAGGAGTGTGGCAAGGCCTTTATTTACAGTTCACACCTTATAAAACATGCAGATGTTCATACTGCACAGAAAACGTACAAATGCAATGAGTGGGGCAAGGTCTTCTGTTACAAATCAAACATTAAAAATCATCACAAAACTCATTTTGGAGAGAAACCTTGCAAATGTTATGAAGATGGCAAAAAATTTTGTTGGTCTTCAAGGCTTCCTCTACATCAGGTTGTCCGTAATGCAGATGAACTCTATAAATGTGATGATTGTGGGAAGGTTTTCCGGCACAAATTATCCCTAACAGTGCATCTGAGAATTCATACTGGAGAGAAACCTTACAAATGTAATGAATGTGACAAGGTTTTCAGTCAGAGAGTATCCCTTAGGGTTCATCAGAAAACACATACTGGAGAGAAACCTTATAATTGTAGTGAGTGTGGCAAAGTCTTCCGTCACAAATCAAATCTTAAAAATCATTACACAATCCATTTGGGAGAGAAACCTTACAAGTGTAATGAATGTGGCAAGGCCTTCAGACAGAAGATAGGCCTTACTGTTCATCAGAAAATACATTCTGGAGAGAAACCTTACAAATGTAATGAATGTGGCAAGGCTTTCCGTCATAAATCACACCTTAAAAATCATCATAAAATCCATACAGGGGAGAAACCTTACAAATGTAATGAATGTAACAAGGCCTTCAGAGAAAAAACATCACTTACACGTCACCAGCGAATTCATACTGGAGAGAAACCTTACAAATGTAATGAGTGTGGCAAGGTCTTCTGTCAACAATCAACCCTTAAAACTCATCACAGAATTCATACTGGAGAGAAACCTTACAAATGTAATGAATGTGGCAAGGTCTTCTGTCAGCAGTCAGCCTTTAAAACTCACCAGAGAATTCACACTGGAGAGAAACCATACAAATGTAATGAGTGTGGCAAGGCCTTCGGTTTAAAGTTATACCTTAAAAGTCATCTAAGAATCCATGAATGAGAGAATCCTTACAAATGTAATGTATGTAGTAAAGTCTTTAGTCATATTTCATGCCTTGCACAGCATCAGAGAATTCATTTGTAAGAGACTGCAAATTCCTTGAGGATGCCAACACTTCATTATGAATTCCATCATTAATCAGCATCAGAGAGTCTATGCTAAAGAGAAATCAAATAAATACAATGTGTGTGACTGAGGCTTTATTCAGGCCTGACCACTCACTACACAACTAAAGGTACATCTTCAATGAACCACCCAAATGAAATGTTTGTTATGTGACTAATACCCAAGGACCAGTCCTCTGGAATGTCAGAGTGTTTGCACAGGAAAGATATCAATCTCTATTTTACCGGTATTTAATGTCTGATGATACTGGTGGAGAGCAAGTATAAATCAAAATACATTGCCCCTCATCACTTGGTACATACTGGCCAGGACATATGGACATGGTCAATTATATTTATGTTATACAATGTTTCATCATTTGAGGTTTTTTCAAAAGGCTGCTTTAGATTCAGTGCCTATAGCTTAAGCAGCTAGGGCACCAACCACATGCATCAAACCTGGTGGTTTCAAATCCAGCCCAGGCCTGCCAAACAACTACAACCGAAAAATAGCCGGGCACTGTGGCAGGCACCTGTAGTCCTAGCTACTTGGGAGTCTGAAGCAAGAGAATTGCTTAAGCCCAGGAGTTTGAGGTTGCTGTGAGCTGTGACACCACACTACCCAGAGCATCAGCTTGAGACTGTCTCAAAAAAAAAAAAAAAGGCTGCTTCACTTATGACTTTCAACCTGATCTTTGAAATCTCTTCACATGCATTTATTTATTTACCAACCTTTTACTGTGGTATGTAGGAAAGAATGAATAGAATGACAGCTTTCAATTGATCACTGAGAATCATTTCTTATGACTTAGAAGGGAAAGAACACTTCTTTTGGAGATTAATGGTTTGGGGATTTTTTTCTATTTTTATGGAGACTATAACCCAGGGTGAGGTGCACTGGTGTGACCACAGCCCAGTGCACCCTCATTAATTCCTGGGCTCCAGCTATCCTGGCCCCTCTACCTCTCAACTGGGACTATAGTACACCGTAGTTGGCCCACCTGATTTTTCTTAATTTGTTTGTGAGAGAAACACTCTCACTGCATTCCCCAGGCTAGTTTCAAACTTTGGATTCTAACAATTCTTCCAATCTGGTCTCCCAGCTTTCTGGGTTTACAGATGTGAGTCATCATACCTTTTTCCTTTGAGGTTAATATTGTCTGATTTACACAGGATGGCAATGAGTAGTGAATGTTGTATAATGGTCATCTAAGAATAAGCCATTCAATAAACCTAGACCATTCAACACATGCTTCTTGAGAAACATGTGGCGGGTTTTATGAACCAAATGTTCTACCAAATCAGAGATAAAGAACAGGCCACAAGCTTTGGACACTGAGAATTTCATGGAAAGAGAGTGATAGGTTCTTAAGGACCAATGAAGTTTGTAGAAACAATGCAGGGATAGTGGTGGTCACCTCCATTGGATGGTACTAGGTGTTGTTTATCAAACTCTGTTACAAGGAAGTCTTTTTTAGAAGTTAAAGAGAGAAAAGTTAGATCCAAATAGACAGTTTTATCAAAACTACCAGTAGAGCATGTTCTTCAGGAAGATTCACATTTACCTCTTGGCACTGTAATTTGCGTCTCTTTTATTCAGGATGCACCATAATTTTGAGTTTTAACTAATGAAGATTAGTATTTTTTCATAGCTATAAATCAGAGTCTTTCTACCAGTGTCTTTTTTTTTTTTTTAGACAGAGCCTCAAGCTGTCACCCTGGGTAGAGTGCTGTGGTGTCACAGCTCATAGCAGCCTCCAACTCCTGGGCTCAAGCAATTCTCCTGCCTCTGCCTCCCAAGTAGCTGGGACTACAGGTGCCTGCCGCAACGCCTGGCTATTTTTTGTTGCAGCCGCCATTGTTGTTTGGCAGGCCCAGGCTGGATTCAACCCCACCAGCTCAGGTGTATGTGGCTGGCACATTAGCTGCTTGAGCCACAGGGGACAAGCCATTTTTTTTTTTTTTTTGAGACAGAGTCTTACTTTGTTACCCTTGGTAGAGTGCTGT
The DNA here is from genome assembly GCA_963574355.1 of Loris lydekkerianus. Classification (NCBI taxonomy): domain Eukaryota; kingdom Metazoa; phylum Chordata; class Mammalia; order Primates; family Lorisidae; genus Loris; species Loris lydekkerianus. Next base: position 49,475 of record CAUYPK010114898.1, read on the forward strand.
AGTGTCATAGCTCACAGCAACCTCAAACTCTTGGGCTTCATGGCTTGGCGCTTGTAGCTCACTGGCTAGGGTGCCAGCCGCATACACTGAAGCTGGCAGGTTTGAATCCAGCCTGGACCTTACAAACAACAATGAGAACTAGAACCAAAAAATACTCCTTGGGCTCCAGTGATTGTCTTGCCTCAGCCTCCCAGAGTGCTAGGATTACAGGTATGAGCCACCACATCTGGCCACTCTACCAGTGTTGTTTTATTCCACCTGAGGGTACTTCATAACACACAATAGTAATGCACCAATGGGTTCTTACTTATGAAGCATCTGGAAAATTTTTTTGTGAAATCAGACACACATCACTGTGAATTAAATTTTCTGTATTATATTTCTGCATGCTTCTCTCATGTGCCTAGTAGGACCCATGGCATGTACCTGCATTTTCCTTAATTATGCATGCATAGTAATATATAACTGATTTCCAAAAAAAGAATATGTTGATGTCCTTTTTCTCCTTATAGGACTTAGTGACATAATCTTTAAATATTATCCCTCATGCATTTCCCTTTTTTTGTAGAGACAGAGTCTCACCTTATGGCCCTTAGTAGAGTGCTGTGGCATTACACAGCTCACAGCAATCTCCAACTCCTGGGCTTAAGCAACTCTTACCTCAGCCTCCTAAGTAGCTGGGACTAGAGGTGCCACCACAACACCCGCCGATTTTGTTGTTGTAGTTCCACTGGGGCCAGGTTTGAACCTGCCACCCTCGGTATATGGGGCCGGTGCCCTACCGACTGAGCCACAGGCGATGCCCCATGCATTTCCTCTTAAGAATCAGCACTGTGGCCGGGTGTGGTGGCTCACGCCTGTAGTCCCAGTGCTGTAGGAGGCTGAGGCGGGTGGACTGCCTGAGCTCAGAGGTTCAAAACCAGTATGATCAACAGTGAGCCAGAGTAAGACCCCGTCTCTACTAACATCAAAAACAGCACAGCATCTCCAGAGGAAGAAGAAAATGAACACCAAAAAAAAGAGTACTTCAAAACAAAGAAAAATGTACAAGAAAGTTTAAATTAAAAAAAAAAAAAAAAAAAGAATCAGCACTGAAGGCTCTGCGGTTAAGGTGCCAGCCACATACACCTGAGCTGGTGGGTTTGAATCCAGCCTGAGCCCGCCAAACAACAATGATGGCTGCAACCAACCAAGAAAGCACTGAAAATAGGATTTTGATTTGCTGGATAAACTAACAGCCACCTGTATTCACTCTTGTAACACTGTCCCCAGGTCGTGGTTTTCAGTCCCAAGAATCTTGCTTGTTCACATGCACCTAACCTTTAGTTGTGGTATTGACAGTGATACTGTACACGGAAGAGGTGTGAGAATTTGTATTGCACAGTGAAGTTTCTGAGGAAAGAGAATAGTCCTCTCCACCAGCAGGTGCATACATGGCTTCAGAGGAAGTGACATGAGTGGGATGTTATGAAATTTAAGCATAGGGTGGAGGTGGAGAACCCACATGTGCCTCATGTCAAAGGATGGAGCACTCAGCCAGATGAGGTGGCTCATACCTGTAATCCCAGCAACTGGGAGACCGAGGTGGGTAGATTGCCTGAGCTCACGGGTTGAACCAGCCTGAGCCAGAGCGAGACCTTGTCTATAAAAAATAGCTGGTGTTGTGGCAGGTACCTGTAGTCCCAGCTACTTGGGAGGCTGAAGCAAGAGAATCGCTTAAGCCCAGGAGTTTGGGGTTGCTGTGAGCTATGACACCACAGCATTCTACCATGGGTGACAAAGTGAGACACTGTCTCAAAAAAAAAAAAGATGGAGCACTCTCCATTAGCCGACCAGCTGGGCAGAATGGGAAAAGGGAAGGCAGAAGTAAAAATGGTATTGAAATATCACATGATGCAGTTTGACTTTTTCAGATAACAACACATATATATATCTATATCTCTATATATATCTTTTTTTTTTTTTTTTAAAGAGACAGAGTCTCACTCTATCACCCTCAGTAGAGTGCTGTGGCATCACAGCTCACAACAACCTCCAACTCCTGGGCTTAGGGGATTCTCTTGCCTCAGCCTCCAGAGTAGCTGGGACTACAGGCGCCTGCCAAAACACCCGGCTATTTTTTTGTTGCAGTTTAGCCGGGGCTGGGTTCGAACCCACCACCCTCGGTATATGGAGCTGGAGCCCTACCCACTGAGCAACAGGCGCTGCCCTACAGTGAGTATTTTCTCTTGAAATTACCCGACTTGGTTTGGAAAGGCCTGCATTTTTCTCATTTATCAGTAGTGCACTACATTCTTTTCCTGGCTGCTCCCACTAAGTCGCATCACACAGTATCACTGTTGAAAATTACAGACTCATACCTCTAATTCCAGCTCTCTGGACTATGGAGGTAGGAGGATCACTTGAGCTTAGAGGTTCAAGACCAGCCCGAACTAGACCAAGACCCCGTCTCTACTAAAAATAGAAAAATTAGTCACTTGTAATGGCAGGCATAGGTAGTCCCAGTTATGGGGAGGCTGAGGCAGGAGGATCACTTGAACCAGGAGCTTGAGATTGCTGTAACCTAAACTGATGCCACAGCAGTCCACCCTGGGCAAGAAAGTGAGGGGTCCAAAAGAAAAAAAGTTTGTGTAAAACCATTTAGTTAAATTTCCTAAAATATTTGTTAACAATAGAATCTAAATTAGTAGTGTAGATATATTTATTATATATTACCTGTGATTAGAGAATTTATTTTTTGGAGACAGTCTCACTCTGTTGCCTTAGGTAGAGTGTGTGGCATCATCATAGCTCATAGCAACCCCAAACTCACAGGTTTGAGCAATACTCTTGCCTCAGGGTCCCGAGTAACTGGGCACAGGAGTTTGCCACAACACTCAGCTAGTTTTTTTGTTTTTTTTTTTTCTATTTTTAGTAGAGACTCAGTCTTACTTAGATTGGTCTCCAACTTCTGACCTCAGGTGATTCACCTGCCCAAGCCTCCCAGAGTACTGGGATTATAGGCGTGAGCCACCACACCCCGGCCATGATTTAAAAATTTTACAAGGGCTTTTACAAAATATGGAAATGTAATTTTTATGATATGTATGTATGTATGATATGCAATTTTATGATATAAAGCAATATATACCATGGTTCATGTCAAAGTCTAATAAAATATTCTGATTTATATATGGGGGGTTTGTCTTATTTTTTCTTTTTCATACATTCTGTAGGCCTGCATGTATATTTAATACATTGTTTTGCTTGTGTTATTTCAGTGAACAATTTTGGGAGTCTGTAAATGAGGGTGCTGTTTGCACACAGATTTTGTGACATGAGCATGCTCATAGGACAATGGCAGGTAAAAATAATTTCTCTATTAATATGAAAAGCAGTGTAACCTAAAGTCTTTAGTTTAGGGATAACTTTGGGACAGTGCAAGATAGTGAACTGAAATTTTTTATATTTTTTCTTTTCTTTTTTCTTTTTTTTGAACTGAAATTTTTTTACTGCGGGCCTGTAGATCGGATGCTTGGAAATCACGTGCAGAAGTTAATCAGCATTTGCAGAGGTGAATGAAAAGTGAATAAGTAGAAAATTCCCCAGATTTCAACTTTACTTTGTGACAAGGAGATAATCTCTATTTTTTAAATTTGTTTTTTATTTTTTATTTTTATTTTTTTGCAGTTTTGGCCAGGGCTGGGTTTGAACCCACCACCTCCAGTACATGGGGCTGGCACCCATGGCAGCCACAGGACTGCCCAATCTCTATTATTTTAAAAAGACAGAGTCTCGGGTGGTGCTTGTAGCTCTGTGGGTAGGGCACCGGCCACATACACTAGGGCTGGTGGGTTCGAATCAGCGAGGGCCAGCTAAAACAACATTGACAATAACAAAAAAGACAAAAGTCTTCGCTCTTCTGCCCTAGGTGTCAGAGCTCACAGTAACCTCAAACTCTTGGGTTCAAGTGATCCTCCTGCTTCAAACTCCCTAGTAGCTAACACTACAGGAGCCCACCATGTAGTTTTCCTCTATATATTTTTTTGGGGGACAGAGTTTCACTACGTCGCCCTTGGTAGAGTGCTGTGGCATCACAGCTCACAGCAACCTCAAACTCTTGAGTTTAGGTGGTTCTCCTGCCTCAGCCTCCCAAGTAGCTGGGACTACTGCCAGCTACTTGGGAGTAGTACACAACATTCAGCTATTTTCTTTGTTGCAGTTTTCATTGTTGTCTAGCAGGCCTGGGCCAGGTTCGAACCTGCCTGCCTCGATGTACGTGGCCAGTGCTCTAACCACTTAGCTACAGGTGCCAAGACTAGTTTTTCTATTTTTGGTAGCAGTGAGGTTTCAAATCTTCCTCATCTGGTCTCAAATTCCTGAGCTCAAGCCATCCATCTATCTGGGCCTCCCAGAGTGGTAGGATTGCAGGCATGAGCCACCATGCCCAGCTCCAGATCACAGTTTTATACATAAATGTTCAAGGTAGAAAAACAGGTTAACCTTTATCTTAAATAACAATAATTAGCTCTTAAACAACAATATTCAGCATAACCCGTGACCCATTATAAATAATAATTGGTATAACCCACGAGCCAAAACAACATTTTTAATTCAAAAGTTAAACTTCTAAATCAATCACCCTAAACTACTCAAGATACATAATTTTAAGTTAAAGCTGAATTTACAAAACAACAAGGAAGCATAGGTGAAGGTGACATAGGACTGGCCAGACCAGCTGTGTCATCTTGGCCCTAGCCTAACTGACTCCATCTTATTCTCAGGCCATGTGCTCTCACAAACAAATCTTCTTGCTTAGCCTCCCAAACAGGTATGACAGGTTTGTGCCACCAGGTCTGGTTAACTTTTTTTTTTTTTTTTTTTGAGGCAGAGCCTCAAGCTGTTGCCTTGGGTAGAGTGCTGTACCATCACAGCTCACAGCAACCTCAAACTCTTGGGCTTAAGCAACTTTCTTGCCTCAGCCTCCCAAGTAGTTGGGACTACACCACACAATCGGCTATTTTTGGTTGTTGTCATTGTTGTTTGGCAGGCCCGGGTTGGATTCAAACCCATCAGCTCTAATATATGTGGCTGGCACCCTAGCTGCTGAACTACAGGCGCAGAGCCAAGGCTAACTTTTAACTTTTTTGTGGAGATAGAGTCTCTCTAAGTTGCCCAGGTTGGTTATGAACCCCTGGCCTCAAGCAATTCTCCCTCCTCAGCCTTCCAAACTGATAAAATTAAAGGTGTGAGTCATTTCATCTAGCCAGCTCTCGAAATTTAAACTGTTCTTTTTGTGAAACCCTGGAAGCTGAAGTTAGACAGATTGATAGAAACTTTGGAGAAATCACACACAATTTATTTTATTGAACAAAAAGTTTGCTGGATTATCAAGAAAATCTTGCAGAAATCAAGAAAAATCTGATCATGGCTGGGCGTGTGGCTTACACTGTAATCCTAGCATTGTGGGAGGATGAAGCAGGTGGATTGCCTGAGTTCAGGAGTTTGAGATCAGCCTGAGCAAGAGCAAGACTCTGTTCCTATTAAAAATAGAAAAACTAGTTGTGAGTAGTGGCACACACATGTAGTCCCATCTACTCAGGAGGCTGAGACAAGAGAATTGCTCTAGCCCAAGAGTTTGAGGTTGCTGTGAGGTACAATGTTACCAGAGTACTCTGTGCCATGTGTCAAAGTGAGACTGTGTCTCAAAACAAACAAACAAAAGAAAGAAAGAAAGAAAGAAAGAAAGAAAGAAAGAAAGAAAGAAAGAGAAAAATCTTATCAGATTGCCATTGTTTACTTTCACTCCAACTGTATATACTTTGAAATCCAGAAATCTTCCTGGCCGATTGTACACACCACACTCAGACATAAGTTTATAGACTGCTCCAAAGATAAATCTTTCTTTTTCATTTCCTTCCATTCAAATGCCACTTTCTATACAGAGACCTGACTTTGATGAAAGCCTCCCTACAGCACCCCCTGCACAACAGTTCAACTGAACTAACTCAGCACTAAAAGACTTTCAGTAAGATATAGGACAATATAACCACATCTGTTCTTTTTGGTGGTTATATATTTCGTTTCCATTTGCCAATAGTTATCTTAAAAGTTCTACCCCAGATGTCTCCAAAGCCACCAATTCTGTTTTAATATGATAAATTTAATTTTTGTTCTTCAAAATTTTTACTTTTAGACCAGACACACTGGCTCAAGCTTGGAATCCTAGCTCTCTGGGAGGTCCAGGAGGATGGATTGCTTGAGCTCAGGAGTTCAAGACCAGCCTGAACAAGAGTAAGACCCCATCTCTACTTAAAATAGAAAAACTAGTGTGTATGGTGGTAGGCACCTGTAGTCCCAGCTACTTGGGAAGCCAAGGGAAGAGGATGGATTGAGCCCAGGAATTTGAGGTTGCTGTGAGCTATGACTCCACAACTGCACTCTACCCAGGGTGACAGAATGAGACTCTGTCTCAAAAAACAAAAACAAAGACAAAAACCTGACATTTCTTTCTATTTCATCTGTTAGCAGGTTCTCTCTCTTGATCATTTCATTCTGCCTTAATGCTGATTCTTTAATTTATAAAATTTCCTTTCCTTTCCTTTTCCCTTTCCTTTTTAGACTGAGACTCACTCTTGTCCTCCTGGGTAGTGTCCTGGCGTGTTAGCTCACAGCAACCTCAACTGCTGGTCTCAAGTGATCCTCCTGCTTCAACTTCCTGAGTAGCTGGGACTACAGGCACCTGCTACAGCGCAAAGATAGTTTTTTTCTTTTTCTTTTTCTTTTTTTTTTTAATTTTTTCTTCTATTTTTACTAGAGACAGGGTCTTGCTCTTGCTCAGGCTGGTCTCCAACTCCTGAGGTCAAGGGATCCACCGGCCCAGTCTCCCTGAGTGCTAGATCTACAGGCGCGAGCTACCGCACCTGGCCCATAATTTCCATCTGTATTTATTAAATACAGTTGCTTTTTTCTTTCTTTTTTTTAATTAAATCATAGCTGTGTACATTAATGCAATCATGGGGACTACAGTTGCTTTTTTACAGGAACACTTGGTGACCACCTTATGACTGGCCTGAACCCTCTACAAACTGAATATTGTTCCTGTGAGAGTCTGTGAAACTGATCTCAGGCTTGAGGCTCTCCCTCCGGAGTGAAGAGGGAATAGAAATAAGGAAAGGGGGCGCCGGCCCTATATACTGAGGATGGAGGGTTCAAACCCTTCCCCGGCCAAACTGCAACAAAAAAATAGCCAGGTGTTGTGGCGGGCGCCTGTAGTCCCAGCTACTCCGGAGGGTGAGGCAAGAGAATCGCCTAAGCCCAGGAGTTGGAGGTTGCTGTGAGCTGTGATGGCACAGCACTCTACCGAGGGTGATAGAGTGAGATTCTGTCTCTACAAAAAAAAAGAAAAGAAAAAGAAAAGAAAGAAAGAAACACGGAAAGGATTTCTAGGGTGTTCTTTTGGGTATCTTCAGCATGAAACTGCACTTTCAGCCCCGGCAGGGTTTTGCAATTCATATTGTAGTTTGCTTCTCCTACACTGATATTCCTGGGGTGTTTAATGTAATTGTTAAACTTTTAATTGCAGGAAATTTCCTAGGTCCAATCAACAACCGACTTTGACTCTTCCAGGCAGATTCCAGTTCCCAGCCCGCCGACCCGCTGCAGCCTCACTGGTAGGTTTGGCCTCCTGAAGGCAGAAAACTGGGCACTCTGGGAACGTGGGCGGGGGAAGCGCAGGCCACGCCCACCAGCCCCCCCCCCACCCGGGCCTCTACTGGCCGGTTGCTCACAGACCCGGAAGCTGCTGGCTCTGAAAGGAGGTGACCTAGTGGCTGGTGAGTTCCCGTTGGTTAAGGCTCCCCTTCTCAGTCTCCAAAGCTCTAAGTCTCGGATCCTGGGGGCCGTAGCGACCTTAAATCCCCACACGGCTCCTCCCGCCCCTAGTAAATTCACGTCCCAGTGAGATTCTGGGGTCGCTTCCCTGTGACACGACTCACCCTGAGTCTGGTCCTGTCCCGGATTTTTATTCTACAGAGCCGGGGATACACCTTCTTCCACATCGTGTCCCTCGCTAAAGCTCCGAGTGACTCCCTCCGTCCCCTCTGAAGTCCTCACCCGCCCGGGGGATTCACGCCCTTCCGGGCCCCCAGGCTTCGCCCGAGTCCCTGGAGGGCAGCGCCGCAGGCCCGGTCCCGGAGGAGCCGCGTCTTCTTCCTGGTCCTGGGGTTCTGCAGACCACCTCTGTCCTAATCCGTGCAATCACTACTCCCTACCCCACCCTGGTCCTCTTGGGTCGGGTCAGCTCCCCACCTGGAGCGCATGTCGCCTCCGGGTGCGGTTGAGGGGAGGAGACCAGGCTTGTCCTGCTATAACCAGAATCTCCCTGTTTGGTCCTGGGTATTCAGAGTACATACCAATCGATTTATTGACAGACGAGAAAAGAAGAGAGAGGTGGCCTCGGGGGCAGTGGAGCAGGGGTCCCGCCCAGGGCCTTTCCTGGGTTCGCGGGCAGCTTTTCCTACCCAGTTGGCAGGGTTTGGGGGAGGTGCAATATATATCTAAACTATGCCCCAACCGTCTGTTCATGGGCCCTGTGGGCAGAAGTTAATTTGTAAACTGTCCTAGTGTAGCAATGGGGTCCTGTGAAACATCGCCCATCCTGGGTGTATGACTGGGAGTGATTTGACTCACCCTGTGAGTATGTACTATCTTCCAGCCCCGCCCATGGGGCAGTGTGGCATCCTTCCTTGTTGTCACCATGTTTTACTTCTACGGAACTTTTAGCATACCCCTGTGGTCTTACTGCCAGTTAAAACACAAAGACACACTCAGTCTCTGTCTCTCATACACAACAAAGCCTTTAGCTTCCTTCCGTTCTTCTATCTTCAAACAAAATAAGCCCTATTAACCATCCTTCCTTTCTTTTTTTTTGTAGAGACAGTCTCACTTTATTGCCCGTGGTATAGTGCTGTGGCGTCACACAGCTCACAGCAACCTCCAACTCCTGGGCTTAGGCGATTCTCTTGCCTCAGTCTCCCGAGTAGCTGGGACAGGCGCCGCCACAACAGGGCTATTTTTTTGTTGCAGTTTGACGGGGCTGGTTTCGAACCCGCCACCCTCGGTATATGGGGCCGGTGCCCTACCAACTGAGCCACAGGCAATGCCCATAACTATACTTCTTTTAAGCTCCATCTAACATCAAGAAACCTAAAATGTTCTTTATGTCATATATCTTGTATCTTTAATTCTTACCATCAATTCTTTGTTTTATTGTTGTTGTTGTTTTGAGACAGATTCTCACTATGTCGCCCTGGGTAGAATGCTGTGGAGTTATAGCTCACAGCAACTTCAAACTCTTGGACTCCAATGACCCTCTTGTATCAGCCTCGGGAGTAGATGGGACTACATGTGCCTACCACAACCCCTGGCTAGTTTTTCTATTTTTAGTACAGATGGGGTCTTGCTCTTGATCCAGCTGGTCTCAAACTCCTGAGCTCAAGCATTCCACTGCCTTGGCCTCCCTTACAAGTGTTAGCCACCACATCTGGCCTTTAAGTGCTTTCTTGTAGGAAATACAGAAGAATAAAAAATACATGTTTACTGAAAACAGGTAGGGAAATACATCATTTTGAAACTTCACTTCAGACACAGGAGAAACAAGTTTGCAGGCCTGGGCCCTTCCTGCTCTGCTCCCCCTGGACCTCTCTGGCACCTCATCGGTTTTCTCGGGTTGCTCCTGCCTCAGGGTGTTTACACCAGATGTCCCTTTTTTTTGAGACAGAGCCTCAAGCTGTCACCCTGCATAGAGTGCCATAGCATCACAGCTCAAAGCAACCTCCAACTCCTGGGCTCAAGCGATTCTCCTGCTTCCGCCTCCCAAGCAGCTGGGACTATAGGTGCCCACAAGGATGCCTGGCTATTTTTTGGTTGCAGCTGTCTTTGTTGTTTGGTGGTTTGGGCTGGCGCCTTAGCTGCTTGAGCCATAGGCACCAAGCTCAGATGTCCCTTTCTAGAAGTCTCCCGTCCCTTGGCTACAGGTAACAAGCACCCTTTCTTCCCCAGGTATTTGTTTCTCACAGGGGACTTCTCAACCCCTGTCCCCTATTTGGCACTTCAGCCACCCCTTCATTCTGCCACCACCCCTTGGACCATATTGGCTGCTCCCACTGTGGTTCTTGTGGGTCCCTTGCCTTTTACTGTCTGGACACTGGTGACAAGAAGTCTCCAAGGGGAGAGCACAGCCAGAAGCAGGGAGGGATCCTGGTCTTGCCCCTCTGAGTGGCGCTGGCATCCCATTAGAGTGCTGAGGCTTTTTTCAAATACATCTCTGGGGTCTTTTTGTCATTCACACAGTCAGGTTGGGACTCACCTACAGTAATGTCTTCCAGTCTGTGTCCAGCACTAATCACAAACGCTCTGTGTCCTCCATTGTTGAGGGCTGAGCTCAGCATGTAATCCCAGAGAGGTAAGGGCTGTGTTCTGCCTTGTGTTTGGGGGCTGTGCCCTGGAGGGGAGCTCAGTGCAGCCCAGCTCTTCCCTGCTGGAGCATGTTGGGGGGCTTCAGCAGGAAGGAGGCAGGCTTCCATGAGTAAGTCAGAGAATCAGTAGTTCTTCATCCTGTAAGAGTGTATCATCCCTGCATCACCCTGGTGTTATGGCCAGAAGAGAACTGTCTTCTCACATGGGATGTCTTTCCTTTCCATGAGATTGGTACACAAAGGGAGTGGGTTGATTTTCAGCATTGAACACCATATTTTTTGACATTCAGGATTGACTTTTGAAGATTCACATTGGATGAGGAAGAAGCCCTGGTCGGGAGGAAGGGGAGAGAAAAGGAATTGAGAATGGCTCTCATTCAGGTAAAGTGATATTCTCAGTGGATTGTTGTGTGTCTTTTTCCTTTCTCAAATGCCAGGCATTGGAGTTATTGATCGTGTGTGTGTGTGTGTGTTTTGTGTGTGTGTTTTAACACAGAGTCTCATTCCATTGGCCTAGGATTGAGTGTGTGGTGTCATTCATCACAGCAACCTCAGACTTCTGAGCTCAAGCCATCCTCTTGCTTCAGCCTCCTGAGTAGCTGGGACTACAGACTCCTGCCACAATGCCTGGCTAATTTTTCTATTCTTAATAAAGACAGGTCTCGCTCTTGCTCAGGCTGCTCTTGAATACCTAAGGTCAAAGAGATCCACCTGCCTTGGCCTCCCAGAGTGCTAAGATTACAGGCATGAGCCACTGTGCACAGCCTCCAGATCTTCTTTGACTGTGAACCATTCTGAGTGACATGTTTGCTCCATTCATTCATGCCTTCCTTTAGTTCTTATCCACTTTGATGCCGTGTCACTGTGACCCAGTGTCATGACCCCATGAACAGGCTCCACTGGGCACAATCCTGGTAAAGGCTTCATACCCAGCAGTAGCTTAGAGAGGGGGTGTGGCTCCATTGTATCAGTGCTGTAGAGCAGCAGAACTGTTCTGGGGCCACGTCTGGGTGAACTGCCAGGTCTCTGTAGAGGAGGATTAGACCAGTTGCATATAGCAGTCATGGGATAATATGATACATTCTGGAAAGGACTTCCTCTCAGGAGAGATCTTTTCTGCCTAATTTTCTACTACATTTCAGGCTACAGGACTGAATCTCTATGTTTCTCATGCTAAATTGTTTATGACCAAGAATAGTATGGACAGATGACAGACATCAGTGATACAGAGGACTTGATTCTATCATGTCTTTTTTTTTTTTTCTTGTTTTTCTTTTTTTTGAGACAATCTCACTATGTTGCCCTCGTAGAGTGCCATGGCATCACAGCTCACAGCAACCTCAAACTCCTGGGCTTAAGCAATTCTCTTACCTCAGCCTCCCAAGTAGCTGGAACTACACCCAGCTATTTTTATTGCAGTTGTCTTTGTTGTTTAGCCAGCCCAGGCTGGGTTCGAACCCACCACCCTCCATGTATGTGGCTGGCACTGCAACCACTGTGCTATGGGTGCTGAGCCGATTCTATCATGTTTTATAATATGGAATCAACATAAATATCTGGGAACAGGAGACTGGTTCAGTCATTCTCAGTGTTTCCTTCCCAAGGAAGCTGTGATGCTCCTGCAGTGATTCCTTTTTTTCTTTTTTTCTTTTTCCTCTCACAGGCAGGATCTCTGTTACTCGGACAGGAGTGCAGTGGCCTGATCACACTCACTGCACCTACCAATAGCTGTGCCCAAGTCATCCTCCGGTCCCAGCCTCCCACGTAGCTGAGAGTGCTGGCGCACATCCCTGCACCTGGCTGCTTGTTTTTTTCTCTTAGGGGTCTTGTGATGTTCCCCAGGGTGAAGTCGAACTTTTGGCATCAAATTGTTCTCCAACCTTGATCCTCCAAAGTTCTTGAATGTGTAGCTGGAGAAAATTCTTTAGTGATTGTTTCATTGTCATATTTATACTGCAACTTTCAGATCATATATTTACAGATAATATATGTTATAACACGCTCATGGCACTTAGCATGCCATCTTTTTTCTTTTTCTTTTAAAAATTATTTCTTGCTCCTTCAGTTTTTATACTGCATAAGGTTTAGTAGTAGCCCCTGATCCCCTCTATTCTTAGAGTATGTGCTCTGTGGAAAAGGGGGATCTAGACTGTTCTCTATCCAACACTGAAATCTAAAATACTGTGTCCTCCCCTTGTGCAGGTTGAGATCAGCCTGTGATTCACAGAAATAAAAGGGGAGCTGTACTTTGCCTTAGTTTTCATCAGGGCCTAGTCTATGCCCTGGAGGGAACTCAGTCCATCCCAGCTCCTCCTGCTGTAGTGTGGGAGTGGACTTCATTGGAAGGGGAGCAGGTTCTGAAGAAATATTCAGAAACTTTGTACTTGGCCTTCCTGTAGGAGTTATTGTCCTTGAGTCTCCTTGGTCTGTCTTTCACAGAGACATGTCATGTTATTTCAGTGGATGTGTCTAAGTGTACATGTCTATATGTGTGTAAGTGTGTACATGTGATGTGTTTGAGCATGGTCATGGATCAGGAAAAGTATGTTATTTTACATAAAGTTTAAATTTTTAATATACTATTATTCTTTCTTTTCTCTTGGATACAGAATCTCACTCTGTTACCCTGGGTAGAGTGCTGTAACATCATTGTGTCATCATAGCTCACAGCAACCTTAAACTCTTGGACTCAAACTATCCTCCTACATCAACCTCCTAGTAGCTGGTCGTATAGGCACCCACCATGACACCTGGCTAGTTTTTCCATTTTTAAGTAGAGACAGGGTCTTGGTCTTGCTTAGGCTGGTCTTGAAGTCCTGAGCTTAAGCAATCTGAGCATCACGGCCTCCCAGAGTGCTAGGATTACAGGCTTGAGCTACCATGCCCAGCCAAATTTTATATTTTTTGACACTTGCATTTTTCCTTTTTTTTTTTTTTAGACAGAGTCTCACTTTATCGCCATCTGCGGTAGAGTGCGTGGCATCACAGCTCATAGCAGCCTCCAACTCTTGGATTTAGGCAATTCTCTTGCTTAAGCCCAAGTAGCTGGGACTACAGGTGCCTGCCACAACCCCTGGCTATTTTTCTGTTGCAGTTTGGCCAGGGCCCAATTTGAACCTGCCACCCTCAGTATATGGGGCTGGCTCCCTGCCCACTAAGCCACAGGCACCACACGACACTTGATATTTTTTCTTGAATATTTTCCATGGCCAGAAAATTATTTTAGAGACAGAGTCTTACTTGGGTGCCCTCGGCAGAGTGGTGTGGCATTACAACTCCTAGCAACCTCCAGCTCTTGGGCTTAGGCAATTCTCTTGCTTCAGACTCCCGAATAGCTGGGACTACAGGCACCTGCCACAATGCACGGCTATTTTTTTGTTGTTGTTGCACTTTGGCCGGGGCCAGGTTCAAACTCGCCACCCTCGGTATATGGAGCCAGCACCCTACTCACTGAGCCACAGGCGCCACCTTGGTCTCCAACTCTTGAGCTCAAGCAATCCACCCACCTCAGCCTCCCAGAGCTCTAGGATTACAGGTGTGAGCCACCCACCCGGCCGTACTTCATAAGTGTTTGAACCATTGGGTCTGATACTAATGTCCAGTCACCTGGGATCGGTGCTTACTGTGCTGTTTGACCTCAGGACAGTTTTCCCTAACACTTTCTGAGAAAAAAATTTTCTTCTAAGTAAGTTTGGAAGAGATCTTTTCTTCATGGACTGTTAGTATAGCAGGGAGTCTATGTAAAGCATTTAGAATAATGCCTAACATATGTGAAGTGTTTGGAAGCTTCTGGCATGGCTGTTTGGCATTTGTCACAGTTTTTAGGTTCTGATCTTTTGAAGAGCCACCATAGCCATAGTCATCTTGAAGATAATATTTGATTTCTGGTTCAGGAAGACAATAATATTTGGGTGTGTCAAACATACCTAATGCCTCTATAGAAGAAAGAAATGAGCTTGTATTAATTTCTTGCATGTTTCTCCTGTAACATCCTCTAAAATGGAGTCTACACTAATTTAGACATTATTATACCTTCTTATGGAAATGGATAAAAGAACACATAACAAGCTCAAAACCATATTAATGTGGATCTTTCAGAACACTCACTTCAATCAAATTAGTTTTTACAACACTTTTTGTGTGTGTGTGAATAGCAGATTTCTCCCTATCTCTCATTGGTGAAATATGGTTTAAATTGTAGGGACCCTTGACATTCAGGGATGTTGCCATAGAATTCTCTCAGGAGGAGTGGCAGTGCCTGGACCCTGCTCAGAGGGCTTTGTACAGGGCTGTGATGTTGGAGAACTACAGGACCCTGGTCTCCCTGGGTGAGGATAATGTGGCTCTCACAGTCGGGCTCTGCCCTGTGTGTCTTTGCATTTTCTCTTCTGTGCTTTGTGGGAGAATGAAAAGGTCCAAATGCTTTCTGGACTTTCACTGTCCCCTTTCTTCAGCTGTTGTGCTCCCTTTGTGATCCATCATTTTGTGGGATGGCAGCTTACATATTCAAATAACCCTAATGGCAGAATTTATTTATTTATTTTTGTTGTTCAGAGTCTCTCTCACTCTGTTGCCCTGGGTAGGGTGCCCTGACATCATCATAGCTGACAGCAACCTCTAACTTCTAGGTTTAAGTGATCTTGCCTGAGCCCCCGGGGAGCTGGTAGATATTTTAAATGTCCGGATTTACCCTGAACATTTTGATTCAGTAGTTCTTGCCAAAGAGTGAGATATTTGCATAGCACAGTTTCATACACATTGAGAGTGAGGCCATCTGTGGATTTTTCTTGATCCATTTATAATTTCCTCTGTCTTACCTAACCATAGGGCTTGGATTTTGCCAAAAACCACAGTACTTCTTGATTCCTTGTTTTTACAAGCAGGACTCTTGCTTCCTGACCTGACTGTTCTCTCCATGATGGAGGAAGGGAAAGAGCCCTGGACTGTGGAGACTAAAGTGAAAACACCAAGAAATTCAAATAAGGGGGAATGGATCAAAGGTGTGCACTCAGGTAAGAGCTCAGGTGTGCACAGTGGAAGCTACACTGTTAAACGGTGTGTGGGAAAGTCTGTAAGTGGGGGTTCTGTGCTTGAAAAAGGTAAAATCTTGTGAGCTCTAAGCAGAAATCTTTGTTTTGGGGGATTTTTTTTTTGGAGACAGATTCTTACTCTGCTGCCCAGAGTTGACTGCTGTGGTGTCATGGCTCACATCAACCTCAAACTCTTGGACTCAAGCTATCCTCTTGCCTCGGGTTTTTCTATTTTTAGTAGAAATGGGGTCTCGCTCTTACTCAGGCTGGTCTTGAACTCCTGAGCTCAGGCAATCCACCTGCCTCAGCCTCCCAGAGTGCTAGAATTTCAGGCATGAGCCACCATGCCTGGCTCTCTGCAGAAATCTTTGCCTCCACTTGCCACTCTGTTCATTAGATGTTAAACAGTTTATTTTTTCACACTTTAGTGGTGCTCCGGCTCAAACAGACCAAGGAAAATTCCTTATTTTATTGGAGAAGAAATCTGTGTACTCGTTGGTCTTTTCACTGTGTGTGACACAGGGAGACTCTTGTTCAAGGGGTCTCTCTCCCCTGTGATGTGTCCTTCTGTATTTGATTCCATCTGGTGCTCAGTTCTCAGTCCATAGAGGTCAAAGCTGAGGCCTTGACCTCTTCAGGTTCCAACCCATTTCCTATACTTGGAAGACCTAACTAGGATGTGGGAAATCATTGGCTGCTCTTCCTTTACATGTGGGCCTGGGAAATAGCATGGAGCATCTGCAGCCCTCTCTGCCGGATCAAGTCAGTTTGAAATAAGAGAAAGCCAAAGTATTTTTTCTGTTCTCCCTTGCCACTCAACACAGAATGTCTCTCGTCTGGTCAGCAAAATGTGTTGGGTTTCTCCCCACCAACAACCAAAGTTTGGTGGCTATCAAAGGGTTTCCTATACTTTATTTCTGACCCTGTCTACCTGTAGTTAGGGTCAGATCCTACCAGCTGAGGGCTGTGACCCCAAGCCTGTGGTAGGTTGTCACCTCTCCTGATCAACCACCGGTGAGTTGGAGGTACTAGGCTGGCTCACAGCCCTCAGTGACACGTTTTCTATGTCTGTTGACATTTGAGAGGACACAGATGAATAGCCAGATGAAGAGGCTCACATGGCAAGGCTCATTTATGCTTCACTGCATGCCTCGCCCTCCGCACACATCTGTGTGCTCAGCACTTGGAAGTTCTCTTAATCCCAAGGTGAAGGCATTTTTATGGTGATGTCATCACGTAGGCATGATTGACATTAACTCAGCCTCCAGCCCTCTTCCCTTCCTGGAGGAAGTTGGTTGGGGCTGAATGTTTCAGGCTTCTAATTATAGCTTCTTCTTTCTGGATGCAGGACACCATAAAGGTGGCCTCATCAGAACTTGTCACATTTCTGTTACCCAAAATTCCAAGGTGTTAGGAGTCTCTGAGGAACCTGGGAGCAGACCAGTGTGTGGATTTCTTCTTATTTCTTTCTTCTAGATCACTTAAACTCCCTGAGCTACTGTTCAGTTCTGCTTTATCCACACATTGCTGCTGTGTAGGAGGGGACTGGATGATCAGGCCTTCTAAGATTATTCCTTAGCAGGAGGAAAAGTCAGATAGGTCCTGTGTTAGAAGCATAGATCACTGGAATGATGGGTGTGGTTCCTAGTTCACTGTCATTTGTTTTAGCCACCGCTACTGTCATCTTGTACCTTTTCATGTATTGTACATGAACCTGATTTTTGTATATATATATTTTTAAATTTTGTATGATTTCCTTTGTGTTCTTCGTTCCTAGAGTGTGTGGAGCTGCTATATCAGAGAGGTTTACTTATCTTAGAAGATTTAATTGTTTAGTTCAGAGGTTGTAGCCAGCAACCTCT
Organism: Loris lydekkerianus; assembly: GCA_963574355.1. Lineage (NCBI taxonomy): Eukaryota > Metazoa > Chordata > Mammalia > Primates > Lorisidae > Loris > Loris lydekkerianus. The sequence goes on from CAUYPK010114898.1 coordinate 66,824, forward strand.
GCAAGCTGCAAACATTTTTACTTGTTTTTTTCTCCCTAACTTCATAAGTACTATTAAAATGTACTTTTGTTGGCTCGACGCCTATAGCTCAGTGGCTAAAGCGCCAGCCCCATACACCCGAGCTGGCGGTTTCAAATCCAGCCCAGGCCCACCAAACAACAATGATGGCTGCCACCAAAAAACAGCCAGGAGTTGTGGCGGTTGTCTGTAGTCCCAGTTACTTGGAAGGCTGAGGCAAGACAATCACTTAAACCCAGGAGTTAGATGTTGCTGTGAGCTGTGATGCCACTGCACTCTACCCAGAGTGACAGCTTGAGGCTCTGTGTCAAAAAAAAAAAAAAAATGTACTTTTGTCATTTTTTTCAGTCCATGAATTTTTTTTTTTTTTTTTTTTTGAGACAGAGTTTCACTTTGTCATTCTCTGTAGAGTGCTATAGCATCATAGCTCACAGCAACTTCAAACTCCTGGGCTCAAGCTATTCTTTTGCCTCAGTTTTTCTATTTTTGGTGGAGACCGGGTCTCATTCTTACTCAGGCTGGTCTTGGAACTCCTGAGCTCCAGCAATCCACCCGCCTTGGCCATGGTGCCAGCCGAGTTTTTTTCTTTCTTTTTTTTTTTTCTTAAGTCAAAGTCTCTGGTTCTCCAGTAGAGTTCACTGATCTCATTGTAGCTTGCTGTGTTGTCAAATTCTGGGGCTCAAGTTATCCTGCTGCCTCCTCATCCAGTGGACCTGGGATTTCAGTGGATTGATGTGTCATCTGGCTGATTTTTCTGTTTTTACTACAAATGCGATCTGGCTTTTGGTCAGGCTCATCTAAAACTTTAAGCTCAAGCAGTGCCTGTGGCTCAGTAAGTAGAGTGCCAGCCCCATATACTGAGGGTGACGGGTTCAAATCTGACACTGGCCAAACTACAACAACAACAACAACAACAACAAATAGCCGGGCATTGTGATGGGCACCTGTAGCCCCAGCTACTCGGGAGGCTGAGGCAAGAGAATCACCGCAGCCCAAGAGCTGGAGGTTGCTGTGAGCTGTGATGCCACAGTGTCAGAATGAGACTGTCTTCAAAAAAATTAATAATAAAATAAAACTTGGAGCTCAAGGATCCTCCTGCCAGGTCATGTGAGGTGGCTTGTGCCTGTAATCCCAGCACTCTGGGAGGTCAAGGCGGGTGGGAAAACCTGGGCTCATGAGTTCCAGATGAGCCTTAGCCAGAGATGAGCCCTAGCCAGAGTGAGACCTTGTCTCGAAAAATAGCCAGGCTTTCTGGCAGGTGCCTGTAGTCCCAGCTACTTGGGAAGCTGAGGCAAGAGTATGTCTTGAGCCCAAGAGTTTGAGGTTGCTGTGAGCTGTGACACCTTGGCACTCTACCAGGGATGACAAACTGAGACACTGTCACAAAAAAAAAAAAAAAAAAAAAAAACCTCCTGCTTGAGCCTCCCAGAGTGCTAGGATTACAGGCTCACATCGCCTGGATCACGATGTAATTGTATTGTCAATTTTTTAATACTTATATACTGTTTTACATTGTTACTCTTTATTTCTAGAAATATAAATAAAATTCACTTGGTGTAATTTGTTTTTTAAGTCTGAGAAGAAAAAATGCCTAGCCTTGTGGCTCATGCCTATAATCCTAGCACTCTGGGAGTCTGAGGTGGGTGGATTGCCTGAGCTCATAGTTTGAGATCAGCCTGAGCCAGAGCAAGACCTCGTCTCTAAAAATAGCCGGATGTTGTGAAGGGCACCTGTAGTCCCAGCTACTGGGGAGGCTGAGGTAAGAGAATCACTTGAACCCAGAGTTTGAGGTTGCTGTGAGCTATGATGTCATGACACCCTACGGAGGGTGACAAAGTAAAACTGTGTCAAAAGAAAAAGAAAAGAAATCTATGTTTTTTTCCTATACTCCCATCACATAACGACAACAAAAGCAGAAACTTCTGTGACCAAATCAGGGAATTCTCTCCACTAGCAAGGATACAAAGAATTCTGCAGCTGCATGATATTCAGTTCTATCCTGTCATTCTCTACCTGGAGACAGCATCAGATCCCACAGCTTGAGGGCTAGTTGTCCAGGGCTGACTCCCCCTTCAGACAGTAGTCAGGGGTCCAGTTCTTAGGACATTGTGACTGTCCAACTTAAAGTTGGAATTTCAATAACTGTTTCTTCATGTTTGAGAAATGTGCTTGAGCAGCTTACAGAACTCAGGGAAACAATTGCCGTCACCAGTTTGTTAGAAAGAGTATTTTCAAGGCCAGGCCGGATGGCTCACACATGTGAACCCAGCACTCTGGGCGGCCAAAACAAGTGGATTGCCTGAGCTTGGGAGCTGGAGACTAGCTTAAGCAAGAGCAAGAGCAAAACCCCTTCTCTATTAAAATAATAAAAACTAGCTAGGCGTTGTGGCAGATGCCTGTAGTCCCACCAACTCAGGAGGCTAAGGCTGAAGGATCACTTGAGCCCAAGAGTTTGAAGTTGCTGTGGGCTTTGCTGACAGCATCGCACTCTATCCAGGGTGACAGAGTGAGATTCTGTCTCAGGAAAAAAAAAAAATTATTTTCAAAGATACAAATATCCAGGCATAAAAAGAGACACATAGAGCAAGTCTGGTAGGTTCCCAAGCACAGGAGCGTCTGTTGCTGTGGAATTGGAGCACAGCATTCTTCCAGCATGGGGATGAGTCTGCTTTGCCATTCTGTAAGCTTCCCATGTACAGCTGTCTTGAAGCTTCCAATCTCCTTCCATTTCTTTTTTAAAGTCAACTTTAGTGGGCTGGGCGTGGTTGGTGAGGCCTGTAATCCTACCACTCTGGGAGGCTGACGCGGTGGATTGCTTGAGTTCAAGAGTTTGAGACCTGCATGAGCAAGAGTGAGACTGCATCTCCACTAAAAATAGAAATCCAGTCAGGCGTTGTGGCAGGCACCTGCGGTCCCAGATACTTGGGAGGCTAAGGCAAAAGGATCTCTTTAGCCCAAGAGTTTAAAGTTGCTGTGAACTATGATGCCACAGCACTCTGTCCCGGGGTGAAAAAGTGAGACTCTGTCAAAAGGCTAGTGAAGTGAAGCAGTGGAGTGGGGAAGGCACAAAGGAATCTGTGAGCACTGCGCTCAGACCAGACTCCTTTTTTGAGTTTTTATGGAAACCTCCTTAGGCATGGTTAAAGCGTGGATAACTGAATAGAAATGGGATTGGTCAAAAAGGGAATGATCTGTGAGCCAGTATCCTTGCTGGAATAAGAGTCTTATGCCCTTCACTCTAATAGGTACAGGGATATTAGAGTCCTGCCTTGAGCAGGTGAAATGATGGCAGAAAGTGAAGGACTTGTGTTTCCTTAGAGCTGGTTTTGAGACCCACAGTGTCCCTACGGTATAAGAAAAAACTTACAAGGCTGTGGGAATTATGAAGTAGGCACTAAGTATTAAAACATACATATACACACACAAATACCTATATATATGTACATATATATATCATGATACAACATGCATAACACATTTGTGTACTATGCTTTCAATTTGCTCAAGACAAATTTGTGGATGTTTTTTAAATGTCATATTTTGTGTGTGTGAATTTGTTTATATCTCTTTGTGAGAGTTCCTGGGTACTTCAAGGCTTGCTTCTTAAATTTGTATATCCAGTACTCTCCTCAAATTTGGGACTTTTTGGACATTATTTGTTCAAATGTGATTTCCATTCCTATGTCTTCTGCATGGGAAACTCTCACAGTTCACATCTTGTTCTGTTTGATAGTATTCCCAAAGTCTATAGGGGTATCTTTGCTTTTCTCATTAGTTTTTTTTTTCCTTTTTGGAAGTGATAATTTTGAATAATCTGTCTTTAATTTATATTTATTTTATTTGTATTTATTTATTTATTTTTTTGAGATAGAGTCTCACTATGTCATCCTTGGTAGAGTGCCGTAGCTTCACAGCTCACAGCAACCTCAAACTCTTGGGCTCAAGTGATTCTCTTGCCTCAGCCTCCCCAGTAGCTGGGACTACAGGTACCCACCACAAAGCCTGCTTTTGTAACAGGGTCTTGCTCTTGCTCAGGGTGTTCTTGAACTCCTGAGCTTAAGCAATCAGCCCATCTCAGCCTGCCAAAGTGCTGGGATTATAGGCGTTAGCCACTGCACCCAGCCTTGGTCTGTCTTTCAGTTTTTCCTGTGTCTGCCGTAGTCTGCTATTGAAGGCCCTAGTGAGTCTTTACTACCTGCACTGTAGTGCACCTCTACAACTTCTTTTGGTCAGTAATTTCTCTTTTGTTGTATACTCTTATCTTTCAAATATTTATTTCTGGGTGGTGCCTGTAGCTCAAGCGGCTAGGGCGTCAGCCACATACACCAGAGTTGGTGGGTTCGAATCTGGCCCAGGCCTGCCAAACAATGACAACTACAACCAAAAAATGGCCAGGTGTTGTGGCAGGCGCCTGTAGTCCCAGCTACTTGGGAGGCTGAGGCAGGAGAATCAATCACTTAAATCCAGGAGTTGGAGGTTGCTGTGAGCTGTGATGCCATAGCACTCTATTCAGGGCGACAGGTTGAGGCTTTGTCTCAAAGGAAAAAAATAAAAAAACAAATATTTATTTCCTTCCTTCTGTTAGTTCTCTATCTCTCTTATCTTTTATCTCATGAAGATAAGTTGCTTTAATTATTTGTCAGTAAGGGCAGCACCTGTGGCTCAGTGAGTAGGGCGCCAGCCCCATATACTGAGGGTGCCAGGTTCAAACCCTGCCCCAGCCAAACTACAACAAAAAAAATAGCCAGGTGTTGTGATGGGCACCTGTGGTCCCAGGCACTCGGGAGGTGGAGGCAAGAGAATCACCTAAGCCCAAGAGTTGGAGGTTGCTGTGAGCTGTGTTGCTACGGCACTCTACAGAGGGTGAAAAAGTGAGACTCTATCTCTAAAAAAAAAAAATTAAAATAAAAAAATAATTATTTGTCAATAATTCAGAAGATTGTGTTTTTTTTAGGTTTTCTTTCAGGACATTTATTTGAATCCTTTTATTTGGGCATATTCTGTCAGCCTTGTAATTTTTAGTTTATGTGGGGTATTTGTAAAACATCCACCTCTCCCACTTTATTTGCCTTAAAATTATGCTGTGGGACATGTTTACTGATCAGCCTCTTGTAAAGCATCTATAGCAATTGCTTCTGTTCTGGTGATGTGTCTGTCTTTCCTGGCTATTTTCATATACTATTACTAATGTGTAAGCAGTTGTCTTTAAGTTTCTTATTTTTCCTAACCAGCTCATCCCTGCTTATTTTAATTTAGCTTCTATTGTATTTCTGTGCTCATAATCTCTTTGAAACTCACTCATAATCCTCCTGGCTCCTGCTTACCCCTCACTGGTCCAGTGCATCACTTCACCTCTTTGCGTTTTCAGGCTCAGGCCAGTTTCAAACCCACCAGCCCCGTTTTAGGTGGCTGGCGCCCTAAGTACTGAGCTATGGGTGCCGAGCCCGTGATGTTCCTTTCAATGTCCTGGTAAGGCAAGGCAGATCCTAATCTTATGCTCTAGGAATGCCAGACTCATAGGTTTATATTCCACTCTTTTCTTGCTTTTGTAGGGAGGAGCCATGTATTGGGAAATGATGAAGGAAAGAAACGTTTTAAAAATCAACTTGGATTAAGCTTTCACTCTCATCTGACGCCAATGCAGTTATTTCATGCTCATGGGAAAATTGATGAATGTAATGAAGTTGAAAACTCTCTCAACCATATTACCTCATTTTCTCAGCTTGAAAACATTCCTTCTAAACTCAAAGCCCACATATTTAATAAAAAT
>CAUYPK010114899.1:0-14328 GCA_963574355.1 Loris lydekkerianus
CTCTTTCATGTTTACATGGATGGAGCTGAAACATATTCTCCTTAGCAAAGTATCCCAGGAATGGAAGAAAAAGTATCCAATGTACTCAGCCCTACTATGAAGCTAAATTATAGCTTTCACATGAAGGCTATAACCCAACTATCGCACAAGACTATGGGGAAAGGGCCAAGGAAGGGGAAGGGAGGAGGGAGGTTTTGGTGGAGGGAGAGTAATGGGTGGGGCCACATCTACGGTACATGTTAGAAAGGGTACAGGCGATTGCACTAATGTACACAGCTATGATTTAACAATAAAAAAAAAAAAAAGAAGCACATCCTCATGGCTCTAGGTACACATGGAAAGGTCCAGCCCAGCTCTCTAGCCTGAACTCTACATTTGTTTACTGACAGCCTAGTCACCATTTTCACTTAGATGCTTAAAGGCCATTGCCCATTTAACTTATTTGAAACAGAATTCTTTTTGCATGTGTGTGTGTGTGTGTGTGTGTGTCAGAGTCTCACTCTATTGCCCAGGCTAGAGTGCCATGGCATCAGTGTAGCTCACAGCCACCACAAACACCTATGTTCAGATGATCCTCCCGCCTCAGCCTCCCAAATACCTGGGACTACAGGTGCCTCACTCTTGCTCAGGCTGGTCTTAAACTCCTGAGCTCAAGAGCTCCTACCCCCTCAGCCTCCCAGAGTGCTGGGATTACAGACACAAACCACTGCACCTGGCCTCTCAAAGCAGAAGTCTCCATCTTCCCTCAGAAGCCGCCTGCAGTCATACCTGTTTGCGTTGATGACAGCTCTGACTTTCCAGGTGCTCAGACCAAAAACTGTGGCATCATGCTTGATTCCTCCCTCTCTCACGCACATCTCCCATCCAAGCTGTGAATATCTCCTGTTGACTTTACCTTCACAGCAAGTGAGGAACATCTACACTTCTCATCATCCCACTTGCTACCATCCTGTCCAGGCAATCACCACTTTTTTTCATGTCTCCCCACTGGTCTCTCTGCTTCCACCCTGTTCCCCTTAACCCCACCCACGGACTATTCACATAACTGCAGAACAATCCAGTTTTACACGTAAGTCACATTAGGTCACTCCATTCAATTGTCCAAGTAAAAGCCAGAGATGTTGGAAGTGCCTGTGTGCCCCTACTCGCTCCTTCTTGTCCTCTGCTCTTCCCTCTCCCCTTGTTGACTCCACTCCAGCCACACCAGCCTCCTTTCCATCCCTTGATCATGATAAGCATGCTTCCACCTCAGGGCCTTGGTACATGCTGTTCTCATCCTCCCCACACCCCAATATCTGCGGGGCTCGCCTCCTCATCTTCCCCAGTCTTTAGTCACTTTCTCAGTGAAGCTTTCCCTGATCTACAATTTAAAATTCAACATTGCCCCCAACACACTCCCTACCCCTTTACTTAATTTTTTCTCATAGTACTTCCCACCATCTAAAATGCTATATAGTTTACTCATTTATTTGGCATATTATCTGTTTCCTCTCAATAGACCATACATGCCACCAGGGCAGGGATGTTTCTCTACTTTTGCTCACTGCTATATTTATTCTCCAGAGCTTCATATACCTGGCACATAAGTACTCAGTAAAACTCTGTTGAGCAAATTAGTGCATGCATCTGCTTCTATGTGAGGGGTGAGGGAGGTGGAAGGTCACTCAGACATTGATTCTGTAACATTTAATGAGCATCTACCATGCACCTGCTATGTGCTAGATGCTAAAGATCTGGGCACCTTCAGCAGCGGGGTGTGTAGTGATGCCAGTGACCATGACAGAGATTCTGGAGGAGGAAGGGAAATGCTGAGGACCCTTGCTGAGTTTGAGGGCCTATGGGACATTTAGGTATACACTCCACTTGTAAGCTGGAACCAATTCCAGAATCCATACTGACCCGCCACGCAGGAGCTAGGCTGAAAGGGGAGGTTAGAAGGCCTCCCTGGAGCTCTAACCCACAGTGCACACTTGAGCAGTAAAACCATCCTCCCTACTGTCTTCAAGTACAAAGAATAAAGTACACATTCATAATACTTGCTTCTTAGCATTAATTGACCTCCGATGCAGAAAGGCCTCACCTTACCAGATGAAAGTTGCTACAGAACTACCAAGTTAATCTTGCTGACTCAGAGGGAAGGCTGGCACCCTAAATCACCAGTGCCCTGAATCACTACGGCCCTTACCCGAGGAATCTGGGTACCTGTCTCTGTGTTCCTCTCCAAGAGTTGACACAGCCTCTCCTAATCTCTCAGTGAGATCTACAATGCCCTCAGAAAGGAAATCAAGCAAACTTAATAAAGAGGAAGAATTTTATGTAACTTTGTACCTCTGGGGAGAAAAAATCAAATAGATTGGTCAAGTGGAGAAAGTTTTTTTGCACAACAGAAGAAAAAAGGCAGACATTTGGATGATTTCCAGGAGTACAAGACTTCAAACGGGGTGAGGGGAGGGTGAGGAAGCCTGTTGTCTCCCATTCCAGTGGGCACTGTGGCAAAGGCGGGGGTAGTTTGCAGCGGACTGTGTGGACAGCTTGTCAGCAGATGGCCTACCTACTCTAAGAATGATCTGCGTGGAGCAAATATACAAGAAGCAAATGTGTTGGATGGTCCACACCGATAAAGAAAGTACATGATTTTAGCAATGTGTTTCCCAGACCTTGAAGGCTATCTGCAGCAGGGAAGCTTATTTGGGAGGGGGTAGGGAAGCATGGAAGGCGGGTGTGGGGGAAGAGACAGTGTCAAAATTCTGGAACCTTTTATGAAAGCTTGTTTTCCTTGTCTGAATCTTTTGGTTCCTGTATCTGTGACAGTATTCATAACTCAGCCCCAGTGTGCCAACAAACCCCATATGTCTCAGTTCTCTCCTTATCTTTTACGCCAAGATAAGGTTGAAATGAGTGTACTGCAAGAGATCTGTGATAGAACATACACAAACACACACAGTGGCGGGGGCGGGGCCACATCTTACTAATCTTTGTTTTCTTCACTGCAAATAAGACAAGACTCGCACACCAAGAAGGCACTCAATCAAAGTTTCTCAATTAAAAGTGCATATGCTTAAAACAAACAACAACAAAAGAGAGCCCTCTGTGGAGAAGCTCTTGGCAGACTGAGGGAGAAGTCGCTGTGGGTCAGATAACAGAATGGGCTGAGCAGAAAAACCACCTCTGGTCAAACTGAGAAAGCGTCCTCTCCTCCCTCCACCTGGCTTCCAGCTCGTTGATTCATCTAACAGACTGCCAGTCCGTATAGAAATCTGAGCGGCTACCATCTGCCAGGCTTTGGTTTCTGGGGACGTAACGTGACTAGGACAAAGTCCTGATGTGGAACTGACAGTGTGGCATGGGAGAGAGAGATGGATAGTAATAATATTCATTACCAGGGACTGGGATAAGCTCTTTTCCCAGTATTATGCTCATTTGCCTCGTTCTTCTCAAATGTTAACCTATCTGTAAACCATCTGGGATTTTTTTTTTTTTTTTTTTTTTAAGAAACAAATTCCAATTTGGTAATTCTGGGATAGGGCCTGGGATTCTCCTCATTTCTAAAAGGTTCCAGGTGATGCTCATGTGAATGGGTCTAGAATCACACTTAGAGTATTAAGGATGTAAACATTCCAGCAATTCTATATGGAAAGAACTATCATTGCCTCTGTTAAAAAGGAGGAAACTAGAACTTGGTGCGGTTACATAATTCATCTCTGGCGTCATGAACTGGGTGTGATCTGACCCTTGGGCTTTAAAGCTGGGTGTGCACAGCAGCACTCTGGCAGCAAACAGAAGTGGAACACACTGGATCAGGCCCATGTAGGCCCTGAAAGCACAAGTAAGGTACGTGACGGGGCAACCCTGGCCTGCCAGATTGTCACCCCCTCCTGCATTCTATCTAGCCTTTGTCTCTCAGCAGCAGGTATGTAGTTAGGTGCAGCAGACAGTAGGAACATGTCCAACATTTGATTTCCAGGGGCTGAACAGAAAGTGCAGTGTTTGTGCCATAGAAATTCTCGTGTTGTTTACCTAATTTCAAATCTTATGTTTCTAGACTTTATATTTTCAGTATTCCCAACAATACATGGTAACGTTTCTCTTGCTTTGTGGAGAAGGCTCATCACCCTTTAATTCTTACTGTCAACTAGAATTTCTCAGTGCTGGTGGGGTTTGTAGAGCTGGCGGGGAGGAATGCAACAGAAACAGCAATGGAAGAAGGTCAGCAGATCAGGGTATGAACAGAAAACAGTTTTTCATTTAAAAACAATGTAGGTAATCAATTGTGGAACTCAAAATACAAATATAATATAGAACATGAGTGGAGGGAGAGGAAAAGAAAATAGGCAAAGGTGAGGTGAAGATGAGCTAAGCCTTCATGGTGGGGAATCAACAGAATTGTCTAGAAGTGATAAACAGGGGACTCAAGACACAAACTTATGATGAGAATATTTTAGATTGTATATGAAACCAGCACATTGTACCCCGTGGTTGCACTGATGTACACAGCTATGATTTAACAATAAAAAAAAAAAAAATTTAAAGACACAAACTTAGCATTTTGAGTTGTAAAAATTGCTGTGAAAACCTAAAACCAGAACCAGACAGAGCAGGTGGGATAAAGTGTGGGCGGGAGATTTTTTGCTTTACTTCATAAGTTCCTCTACCTCTGAGTTTTTCTTTTTTTTAACCAAATACATAAGTACATTAATGAAAGTTAAAAACAAAAGAATGGTGAATTAAAACCCGTCAGAGGAGTGCTCCGTCATTAACTGCTGGCCTGATTTGAAAAAAGTCACCTTTAAATCGTGGATCTAAGGTCTTCATACCTAAAGGAGAAAATAGAGAATCCCAATGCATTAAAATAATTTGAAGCTGCTCTGATCGGGAGGGGTTCCAGGAGTTTAACCCTCCACGCCTCTTCTTAACCCTTCCCTCAACCTCCTCACACCCCCACCCTACAGGCAGCCTTAGACACCCATCAGAGAATCCCAAGAATTTGGTTCGAAAACCATTAGCCTATACCAAGTTTTCAAATTATAATCATAAAACCCGTAAACTTAGTGCCTTGGAGCTGGTACAGTACTTTCTGGCTAACATAGAATAGAAAGATCAGAATGCAATCTACTGCACTGTTTTGTACAACTCTTGTTTCCAGTGTGTGTCTGTGTCTGTGAATGCAGATAGAAAATCCACTTCTTACTACCAACCACGATAAAAATGTTTATGCTGTTTGTCCCAATCCTGTCATTCTGTGATTCTGTGACTTCTCTGAGCCATCTACCCTCTCTTGGAATCCTTATACTAAACAGTCTAAAATGTGATAGTGTTTTTACCTTCTGCTAGAAAGTCTTTGTATTTCCAGTAGGCATCACAGACACTGCTGGTTTGTCTGAAACTGAGTCTGAAACTGAATCTACAGAGGGATGTAGAATACTCAGGTCTTGGGACAAGGAAAAGGAGAAGGCTTAATTTGAAAATTCCCTTCAGGGAATTCTGATATATATCCTTCATCCCTTTCTACCACAACTCCCGTCCGCTGGACAAAGAGTAGAAACAAGCTAGTAATGCAAACAGTAAAATACATTGGGAGGAATCTAAATTACTATGCCTCTATTATTGACAAAGAGGCCCAATGGTTCTTTTCAGTGAATTTTTAGGCAGTGGAGTTCTAAATAGATTAAGAATATTTAGACAGATTTCGTTTTTATAAATGCCAAAGTAAATATGATGTCCTATATTATATCAGCCCAAGCTCAGGAAGCCACTGTGTTCTCATAAATGAAATAACAGATATGTAGGGAGTGGGACAGGTTGGGTCCTCATAGCCCCGTAACTTCATGAACCTTATGAAACTGTATAAAAATTGTGTTTGAATGTGCATACGTGCTTATTTTTTTTCTAGGATAAAAGGTCAATAACTTTTGACAGCCTCTCCAAAAAAATGAAATCTAAGGTTAAAAATCACTAGGTTAGAGGATCATGTTCATTACAAACACAATAGGCACCACTGTCTCCAGGTGAAGCAAATTTTGAATTTATTTTAATCAATAGGAGACTTTGTTTTTCCTTGTTTGAAAAGGCCTTGAAAAAGAGCGCACATCTGCTTTCACAGAGGAATCATCAATTCCAAGGCAGACAAACCTAGATGACATACGGCCAGCACAGGGAGGCCTGTGCACCGGTTACACCTGCTACCAGCTGGCAGCGAGCCCCCGAACAGGCACCTGTGACAACACCCTCCACAGATCCTGGAGGGGCAGCCTGGCACCGCAAGAAAGCAGCAACAAAGCTACCTTCTGAAGTAGGGTTATTTGCTACTTCCCAGGGAAGGCATATAAGATTTACACTAGATATTCCTTTCCCTCAGCTAAGGAAGTATAGATAGAACATTGATTTTATTTCTTATACCTCATAATAATGCTAAGACAAAAATGGCTCCATGGTGTAAGATGGACACTTTAGATTTTTTACTATTAAAAACTTCTATTGCATATAGAAATGTACCTCTCCAGAGTGTGGTCACAGCTTTCCTCCATCTCAAAGCATCCTGTAAAAATTCTTTTCTACTACTTACTAGGAAAGAGGTTCACTACACCAGCACCTCACTTGGCCAGAAAAGAAGGAGCCTACATTTTAAGAAAAATAGAATTCAAAGGAAGGAGGGCTGTAAGCAACTATTAAATACTGAGTGCCTTAAAGGCCTATATCGTGTTTCTTGTTTTTGTTTCTTAAGCATCTAATGCAGAATTGTATCTAATACAGGCTACAGCTTTGCCCTGATGCAGACCTAAATGCTGGCTCCATGGCATCCTGCCTAACTCAACCTCTTGGAATTTGGCTTTCTTCATCTGTAAGATAAAATAATCATATCCATAGCCTGTGGAAATGCGACACTGCAAAAATTTTAAAAATCAAACAGTATAAACTCCCAGTAAGTGTGGCCGCTCAGTACCTGTTAGTGCTCTGTTCCCACCCATCACAACAGGCTTTAAAATTCCTATTTCCAGAAATGACAAATACTAGATCCTCCAGAAGGTACCAGGAGGTTACCCTCTGAGACATCCTGTATTTTCCTCAATACTGTGTAGGTTTCAGGAGCCTCCTGACAACTATTTCAAGCTTATCTCCACGCTTTCAGCAAAACAGGCAGGCAGGAGGACTCAGGTATGCCCCAGATGCTGTGGCCGGAGGCAGGGTGACACGAGGAACCAGCCAGGCTTAACCAAAAGGTTTGATTGGGTTAAGTTTGAGGTCTTATGGCTTCAGCTTAGGCAAATAATTGGCACAAGAGCCATAATGAAGTCGCCTCCCCAACACTTTGAAGCACAGAGGCTAGGTCCCTAGCATCTGTGAGTCTGTCCAAGGGCAGTAGAGGGCTCATCTGAAGATAAAGGTTCAAAAATAGCTCCAAGGGCAGCTTGGGTCCTCAACAGGCACTGGCCTTAAGTAGCAGCCTGGGTCTCCAAACATGGAGCAGGTGGAGAAGAAATGAGGCAGGGGGCCTATGGGATGGATCAGGGGAACTGCAGGGTTTGTAGAGTGGATCACAACCAGGCAGTGAGCCCTGTGGATCCCCCAGGGTGCAGAGGCATCATCCCAGGAGGACGGCATGTGGACCGTCCCCAGGGAGGGGAGGTCACACTACAGCCCCTCTCAGTGTGACAGGGGAAAGAAAGGCAAGCTTCCCTCCTCCTCCAAAGCCCGCATGGTGGGAGGGCAGCGCTGTAGTTGGAGGTGGACGGGGAGGAGGCCCAGGGGCAGTGACACAGAGTAGAAAGAGCAGCCTTTCTGCCATAGCATGTTGTCTCCAAGTGGATCTTCAGCAAACTTAGCATTGAAATGAAATGTGTGGCCGGATGGTTGTCAGGATGATAACGAGACCATATCCAGTAGCAGTGGCCATGAGTTGGGGCAGGGGATGTGAGGGAAATCTCCATACCTTCCTCTCTGCCTTGCTGTGTAATCTAAAACCACACCTTAAAAGTCTTTTAAAAAAACAGACAGTCCTCAGTCTGTGCTCATCTCCTAGTCCCGTGGAGTAGCTCCCTGACCTTGGGGTCTGACTGCATCTCCAAACCATGTTTCAGCTAAGCCCTGGAAGACAAAGCACTCTCAGCACTAAAAATCTGGTCTTGCTTTCCAAAAAAGCATCAGCTACTTCATCCCAGGTGCATATCCCCCAAATCATTGAATATCAGAGTATAGCCACCTCCAGAATAACCTAGAGGGAATGGAGAAGACCAAATTAGCTTTATTTATTATTAATAGTTATTCCCAAGGTGAATTAGCCAGAAATCTCCAGAGAAACAGAACCCATGGAATGTATATTAAATATTAGGATAAGGACATAAAGGGATTTATTATGAGAAGTCCCACGTTCTGCAGTCAGCAAGCTGGAGATGCAAGAGAGCTGGTGGTGTAATACCAGTTCAAAGGCAGGAAAAGGCTGATGTCCTGGCTCACACAGGGAGGCGGAGTTGCTTCTTACACAGCCTTTTTGTTCTGTTCAGGTAATTAATTGCTTGGACAGGGCCCACTCCTGTCAAGGAGGGCAATCTGCTTTACTTGGTCTACTAATCCCAATGTTAATCTCATTCAGAGATTCTGGTTCACAGACACACCCAGAATAATGGTTGGCCACATGTTTGGGCACCCCTCAGACCAGCCAAGTTGACACCTAAGATTAACCATGGTGCAAGGTCTTGAAGTTTACCTCCTTTTGATTGTTCTGCCATCATCTGATAGATGTGAAGGACACCGTGACATCAGTGAGGGGTAGGCACGCCACCCTGTAGACTAGATCATTCTCTCCAGGAAACCAAGAATCCCCATCATTCATGTGTAAGTATATAACTCCTTTTTTGGAGCAGAAGGAGGAAATAATTGGACCACAAGTTTGAGATGATTAGATTTTATTGCTTTATGTTTTTTTGTTGTTGTTGTTGTTTAAAAGTTTTATAGGAAATAAAATAAAATTTATAAATTTTATAAAACTTATAAGTTTTATAAGTTGTAACACATCACCTATTCACAGCATACCTTTTCTCTGCTGTACTTGACCAAGCCAGAGGTCCACATTTTACAAAGGGTTCTGCTCCTTTTTGTTTAGCCTTGTTTGGGGTACATGGCAAGAGAGTCTTGGTTGGGGTCAGGGGCCAGGCTATGAATTCAAACTCTGCCACTGTGCAACCCTTATCCAAGTCCCAAGTCTTGATTTTCCCACTTGTAAAATCAGGAGCCTGCATTTTCTCCTTTACTAGATTGCTGTGAGGATCGAATGAACTAATGCAGGTAGAAAGTATTTTGTACAAATCATTATGTAAATATTGGCCCCATACTTGCCATTTGTGTCATGATACTGGCTTCTGTCACAGTGATGGCATCATGGTTTGCGTATTCATTTCCTATTGTCATTGTAACAAATTGCTATAAACTTAGTGACATAAAACAACACAAGTTTATTAACTTAATAATTCTAAAGGTCAAAAGGCCAAACTGGTATCAGCAGTCTGGCTCCTTCCAGAGGCTCTAGGGGAGAATTTGTTTCCTTGCCTTTTTAAGCTTCTGTTAGTCACTTACCCCATTTCTCCATCTTCAAAGCCCTTAGTTTTCAGGCCAAGTGTTCTCATCGCCATTTCTCTGGTTCTCTCTCTTTAGTCTCTATCTTCCACTTACTAGAACCCTTTTGATTACTTTGGGCCCACAAGGTAAATCCAGGTTAATCTCTCCATCTCATGGTCAGCCAATCCCATCTGCAACTTTAATTCCCCCTTTCCGTAAAACTTAACATATTCACAGGTTTTGAGGATTAGGACATGAAAACCCTTGAGAGAAGCATCATTCTGCTTACCATACTTAGTTTACTCACTCACCAAGAGAAATTCAGGTTTTAAAATACTGTACCTCTATAAATGCATTACATATGTTTTCCCTGATGAATTTGAAGTTGATTAATAAAGAATATAATAGCCATTTCACCAGATTTTCTCCAAAGGGACTCTTTTTCATTTCATAAAAAAAAAAAACCCTATTTAGGACATTTACATTTTCAATAAAGGTTGTTGTTTTTAAAAAAGAAGACAAACATCTATAATCCAAACATGCCTAATAACTTTCATATTTTGATGTTTCCTTCAAGTATTTTTTGCAGGTTTATTTTACATAATTGAGAGCATACTATATGTGCAAATGTTTATGCTGTGTAATATGATTGCATTAATATTTCAAATTTATAAACTCTTTGTAAACAAATTTTAATGACTACTTAATATCTCATTGCAGTAAGATAATTTATTTGGATGTAATTGTTAAACATTTAGTTTGTTTAAATGTTTTAATTATTAAAGATAATGAATGTTAAACATCTTTAATCATTCATAGTTATTTACATTTCTGGTTATTTCTTTAGGTGAGATTCTCAGAATTTATAAGCTAAAGGAATTCATATATTCAAAGCTGTTGACGTATATTGTCAAACCACTTTCTTCAAATAGTCTACTTATACGCCCCCAGCACTATGCCTGGTCAACACACCCTGACTACATTAGATACTCTTATACTCCTTATTCTTTGCTAATTTTTAGTTGAAACGGACATCTCATTGTTTGTACATGCATCAACTTTGATCATGTATGAGTCTGGACATTTTTTCATGTTTACTCAGCACTTGAATGTGTATTTCCCCTTTTGTGTTCTGTCTGCCCATGAAGGTCATTCATTCTTTCCTAACCCAGTTATGCTAACAGAGATTAAATGTAAGAAAACTCATTATTTCAACAGTAACTTGGAAGTTCTTTCTCTGTTCTTACTCAGTTTGAAGCTTTTTAGCCCTTATCAAATTCTCTGAGGACCGCTGTTCCAACCTTTCCTGGGAATAGGCTTTCTTTACTTGCTCCAAGCTGCTCCGTGGGTTTCTAACAGGGTTCTTCATTGTTCAGTTGTTAAGTTTGCCTTTTGCTGGCAAACTTTCCAACAGATCCAGATGCTTCTTTCCTGCCTGCTACCTTCCTGCCTCTACCCCATTTTCTTATATTCCTTCCAGCACCTCCCTACTATCTGCTCTAGTTCAGTTTCTTGAAAAAATAAACCTTCAGTCTCCTGCCAGGGTAAGCAAAGAGTAGCTGGCCAGCTATACCAGGAAGAAGGGCACAGGGGTCCAACATTGACCAATCCCGGTTTAGTCCTACCCTTCTCCTTAACTACCTGGTGCCTCCAGTCCTAAGACTTGCTCTGGTTTCTACGATGTGATCTGCCCCTTTCTTTTGGTTAATGGTGTGAACTGCCCCTTTCTTTTGGTTAACAGTGTGAACTGCCCCTTTCTTTTGGTTAGTAGTGTGAACTGCCTCTTTCTTTTGGTTAATGGTGTGAACTGCCCCTTTCTTTTGGTTAATGGTGTGAACTGCCCCTTTCTTTTGGTTAACAGTGTGAACTGCCCCTTTCTTTTGGTTAATGGTGTGAACTGCCTCTTTCTTTTGGTTAATGGTGTGAACTGCCCCTTTCTTTTGTTTCTCTCTCTCTAGGAAAATGTAGGCTTCAGTTATCCCTCATCTGCTAAATTAGTCAAAACTTTTCTATTTACTTTCCATTCTTTAAAATGTTATTGATATTTCTCATCTATTCTTCTCTCTTCTGTTTTCTTTGTTCTTATGGGCTTACACAATTTTAAATTCTTTCACTGGCATTTTGATGGGGTTTGGGGAACATTTGTTCAACATACTGTATGTTCCTTCTTTATTCTCTGCCCTGGAGACCTTGTTCCTTCTCTCCTTCCTCTTATAACTACTGTTTTTCTCCTCTTTTGGCCTCCAAATTATCCCTTCTTCCCCCTCTACATCCAACATAACCAGCATGGTTTCTTAAATAAACTTAGGCTTTATGGAAGATGAGAAATAGGATGACTTCAAGCAGCTTCCATGTTATCATCTTCTTCCACCCCATTCCCACCTACCCCACAATAATCACTAAAGTCAGAAAACCCTGAAGGCCAGGCTTCCCATTGAAAGGGAGATAAGAAATATCACATAGATCTCATATTTTATACGCAATAAAATCTACAGAGCCCCTAATTGGACTGGAATGCTAGGTTTCATCTAGGATCCTAATGCTAGCATTGCAAAAGGTTTCAATAAATTTCTTACTTTTATATGCCAGGGATAGGATATGGCATTTAATAAGAAAACCCTCTATTTATAATTCACAGAAACATCAAAGATACCTAAAATCTACCCCCCAGACTGCATGACACTTAAAAAGTATTCCAGTCCCACAAGTGTGCTGCGGTTTTTCCCCCTAAAATTATTTATATTGATTATTAAGATGTTGTGTTTAAAGGGAGCAGGGGCAAAGAAATAAGATTACAGCTACTATTTTGACATTTCAGATAATTAAATCTCACAAAGGGGATACTTAAACTGATTTCCATGTTTCCAGATTAACTGTTATTATCAAATCAGAGACATCTCGACTTTCTTAGAGGCTACTAGTTCCAGAGTTAACACAAATGACAAGAGTCACTCTGTTTGCTATAGAGACTAAAATATCCTCAGCAGAGTTTTCGTTCAAAACATTATAAGCCACCTTGTGAGACATTCCATGTAATCGAAGAATGTGCTCAAATAGTTCCAAATATCCTAAAAATCCACCTTAGAGAATAAAAATTGGCAGTTAAGGTCCTATTAATTAGCTTAAAAATGACTAAAACTATTTCGTCCTACAAGGAAGTAGATAACTGGAAAAACAACAACAATGAGAAGATATATGGCAGAGATAAAGTCATATACATGAGAGAAGAAAATTCTGAAACTCAAACATGTGTTTCAGACTCACATTAGAAAGTATATTAGAACATATGATTCCTCCAATATTAGTCCCAAGCACAAAATACAAATTAGATTCTTTCTTCTTCTTACAACTTGATACTTTCTTTGTCTATTTAATTATTGTCTTTATGGTCAGCTTTCAGAATTTAAGAGAATGAATTCAAGAGGAAGAGGAAAGGAGATTGTTACTATCACCAGTACAGGCAATGTGAACAACTTCATATAATAGTTGTAATTTGTAAACTGAACATAACTTCTAATATCTGAACCTTAATACTGTTCAAAACAGTATTACTTAAAAGGAGCCTATCTTTTAAAGTACTTCCCTAACAATCCTACTTACAGGTGGTAAAAATAAATCTCACCAGCATCTGAGCATCTCACCAGGGTACCATCTGTCTTGTCTGACGTAGACCCAGACCCATGTTCTTCCCACTGAACCTCAGAAGCTGATCACCAAACCACCTCTTGTAGAGTGGGATACAAGTTTAAAAACCAGAATTGTTTCCATCCCCTTTTCTAGAAGGGGGAAGATCTTTTCAAGATCTTCCAGTTGAACTTCTCTGAGTATGGAGCTGTTCCCTTCAATTTCATTTTAGTGGAATGATGTACAACTGTGTGTTCACTACAGTTCTCTTAAGCTGAGAAATCTAATGTATCTTTGTTACTGTGCCAGGAGTGGATTTAAGTAGAGGTGGTAGGCATGTATTTCCCAACCATCAAAATTACCTGACATCTCCCCTTACATGTTAGACACCCTAATTGAGAACCCAGTCTCTAGAAAGCAAAGTGATTGGCTAGGTGAGGGGCATGTAGCTGGTTTACCCCAGCCCTCCATCACAGTGGAGGTCCCTGGCAGAAAAACACGCTGCTGGCCAGGTCTACACAAGCAGCAGTAGAAGGAGCCCTGCCTGTTATGTTTGTCAATCATCAACACAATAGGTGTGCCTGCCTACTGCCTCCCAAACACACATCAAGAGAAGAAAGGAAGAGAGAAAAAGAGAATTCTATTTTGCTTTTATCTCTAAAAACACTGTGAGCTACTTTTCTGCTGTTCCCTCTCCTAGAGATCCCAGGTGTCTCTGCAGCAGCCTCTGTCACCCTGTGACCTGCAGGTACTGGGAGATCTGTAGGGAAGACACCAGGACATCCCAGGAGCTGGGAAATGCGATGCCTTTGCAATCTTCCCAGTGATACTCTGTAAAAAGGTGAAGGAGATGTTTAGAAAGATGGCAGCTGAGTAACAGCTTCCCTGTAACTGGGCTTGGAGAATCTGGGGAGACAAGACTCCAGACATCTCTGGCCAGTGGGATCTGCCTATGATCATCCCTTTGAGGATACAGGGAGCCAGCAAGGGACTTCTGGACCCCAGGAGGAAGAAAAAAACAGTGGAAAACTGGCAAGTGGCTGCATGTGTTCGATCAACCTAATCACGCCGGCAACTGTGAGTACAAGCAGCAGTGAGACTGCAAACCGGAAAGGCCTTACCTGTGAACTTTTTTGCTGTTCTTGGACTTGGCAC
>CAUYPK010114903.1:0-40669 GCA_963574355.1 Loris lydekkerianus
GGCCAACTGCCGGAGGCGCTCCCGCCGGTCCCGGTTGCTCTCAGAGGAGGAGGCCACGCCCCCGCTGCCAGTCTTGCCGCCTGGCCGATGCTGGAAGTCCATGGTGCTGGCTTTGGGGCTTCAGTAGACTGTCGTGATACCTGGAAAGCAAAAAGAAGTGATTATGATGGCTCAGGGTATGGTGGGTACACTGGGACTTCCTCTGGGCTGCAGGTATGACCAGCCTTCACCTTGCATGGCCACCACCTAGAATCATCACCCCCTAGTTCAAGAGGCCAGGGGCCTCTGTGGGTCAGGCATAGAAACAGGAAACTGGAACCTGTCTTGAGAGGCTCCTGACATGGGTCCTAAAAGATTACAGGCATGTCTCCAAGTGACCGTGGGGGAGAGTGATGGTGAGGTCACACCCAGAATAAAATGGCAACTTAGAGCCCAGAGAAGGCCCAATCAGGGAAAACGAGGCCAAGTTCTCACAAACAAGTTACCATCTCCAAGAAGCCTTCCCTGATTGCCCCAGCCTGTAGTGTTCACTCCTTCCTCCCAATTCCCTTTCTATATGGCTACACTTATTCATCCCAATTTAAATTCTATTTCTTGGGCTCAGGTGTAAATTCGTTGCAGGCTAGGAAGACATCTATCTTTGGATCCTCACTGCCTAATCATGCACAGGAGCCAGGATGGCACAGATGACCACACCAAGAACCACCAATCTATACTGATGTCCTTATTTCCTCACTTATTTTAGTGACATTTCCAGAACATTTTTTTTTTTTTTAACTAGGCAAAGAACTTTATTAACCTTTCTTTCAAACTTTATTCCCAGGCTTCTTCAGCTTAATTAGCTACAAAGAATGAATTATGTATAAGCAAAAACTGAAAAGAGCTGCAATGTTCAAGGGGCTTGGGCTTAAAAATATTAAGAGATCTAGATTTTATTAGATCCATAAATAAAAACAATTTTAAAAAGCAGTCATAATATAAAATAGCAGCTCCCAGTAACTTCTTCAAGTTTCATCTTCAGAAGTTGACTCAATTCAGTTTGCCTCTAATGGCTGGGAAGACCTGGAACAGGTCTCAGAAGGAAAAATGTTAATGAAGCCAAGAATTAAAATCTATCTGGGAAAGAGTCCAGTTGCTTCTTAAATGGCCAAACTCTTAAGTGGCTAGTGCTTGGCTTAGGAACCTGAACCTGGGGAGAGGGTATTACACAAAGCTTCTGCTGAAATAATGAAATGGCTTAGGGAAACCCAAACAGATACTTAGCTACTTACCAACTAAAACTTCTTCAATTCTAATCCAAGGGAAAACAAGAAAACTATCCACAACACAGGCCACATAGACCACTGAACACCTGTGCTGTCCCCACCCCAGCAGAAAAGAGGCCACACCCTGAGGAAAGTTATGTTCTCCCAACATCTCCAACCCCAAGATAGATTTTATTCTCACAAGAAGTGAAATAAAAGGGCCTCTAGGTATAGAAAGCCAGGCACAGTGGAGCAAGGGAGCCTGGGGTCAAGCTGGAACTCGGGGGTTAAATCAAGGCCCAGGGACTAAGCCCTGGAGAGGCCCATTCCCTCCTCCACATGATGCCCCCAGCCAAGGAGATTAGGAATCCTTTCTGTGGAAATAGGCCAAAGGAAGAATTCTCAAATATTTATACATGGGGTTCCCCACAACCCAAGGAAACTCCTGCTTTTTGTCAGGCTGCTCAGCAGTTGACACTCACTAGATGAGATGCACCACTTATGCACAAGAAATGTCTACTACTTTATTATTATTATTATTTTTTAAGAGACAGAATGTCAACTTTCTGACCCTCAGTAGAGTGCCATGGCATCACAGCTCTTGGGCTTAGCCAATACTCTTGCCTTAGCCTCCCGAGTAGTTGGGACTACAGGCACCCGCCACAACGCCCAGCTGTTTGTTGTTGTTGTTGTTGCAGTTTGGCTGGGGATGGGTTTGAACCCGCCATCATCCTTGTTATATGGGGCCAGCGCCCTACTCACTGAGCCACAGGTGGCACTCTACTACATGTTAAACAAACACGTATATCTGAGAAAAAAGAGACTTGACAGAAACCCCAACAAAGATACCGTTAACATTTTTTCATCATGAGAGAAGTTATTGTAACATGAAACTAGAACAGGATGCCAAGTGACAACAAGTCAAATTAAAACAAAAAAAGAAGCCCTTGAAAAATAAAAAGGGCTTGGTACCTGTAGCACAGTGGTTACAGCGCCAGCCAGATACACTGAGGGTGGCGGGTTAGAACCCGGCCAGGGCCAGCTAAACAACAACAACTGCAACAAAAAAATAAATAAATAAAAACAGCCGGGCATTGTGATAGGCGCCTGTAGTCCCAGTGACTTGGGAGGCTGCAGCAAGAGACTTGCTTAAGCCCAGAATTTGAGTTTGCTGTGACACCACAGCACTCTTCCCAGGGCAACATAGTGAGACTCTATCTCAAACAAACAAACAAACAAAAAAAAAAAAACAGGAGGAAAAAGAACCCAGATGAAATTCCAGAGTGAAAATGGGGAAAAAGAATCCAACAAAATAAAAATGGAGATTAAAAAACATAAATAAATTATCAAATAAATTAAAAATCTAAGAACTAAAAGCACCTAATTGTCCAGATAGAAGGAGTCCACCTGAATCAACCAATAAAGAGACCCTCAATTAATGAATCGGGAAACATTATACCACCAAGGAAAATCTTAAGCTTCTATCAGGAAAAAAAAAAAAAAAGGAACAAAAGATCAGAAACCAGAATAGGTATCTTTCTTTCTTTCTTTCTTTCTTTTTTTAAAAAGAGACAGAGCTCACAGCAACCTCCAACTCCTGGGCTTAGGCAATTTTCTTGCCTTAGCCTCCCAAGTAGCTGGGACTGGAGGTGCTTGCCACAATGCCGGCTATTTTTTTGTTGCAGTTCGGCCGGGGGGTGTTTGAACCCACCACCCTCAGTATATGGGGCCAGAGCCCTACTCACCGAGCCACAGGTGCCACCCCCAGAATAGGTATCTTTCAAGAAAGACACTGAGAATTTAAGCAATGCTTTCACTATCCTGAATACAGACTTTCAGCCTCCCAAGTAGCTGGAACTACAGGAGCCCACCACAATGCTCAGCTATTTTTTGGTTGCAGTTATCATTGTTGTTTAGTTGGCCCGAGCTGGGTTAGAACCCATCAGCCTCGGTGTACGTGGCTAGCACCGTAACCACTATCCTATGGGCACCGAGGCTCATTCTAGAATTTTGTACCCAGCCAAACTTCAAAGTATGGGGACAAATAAAGTTATTTTCAGACAATAAGGGACTAAAAAACAACAACAACAAAATTGCCTATTACTTCAAAAGCTATCAAGAGATAGGTTCTGAAAGAAGCAAGAAAACAGAAAAGATTGCCAGATGGAAAACAGAAGCCAACCCAGAAGAGCAATGACATAAAGGTCTAGGAAGCCTAGAGAGCAACCAGTCCAATTTGGAGCAGGAAGATTTAGGGGTCTGGCAGGAAAGTGGAGAAGGGGAAATCAATTTATTTAAACCCATGGAAAATATACTCGGTAAGTGTATGGGATGCTAAAGCTTTGAGGAAAAAAATTAACAATAGTTAAAATAAAAATCAGGTTGATAAAAAAAAATTAATTTGGGGCATACAAGAAAACAAGTGCAGTTGAATTTATTACTTGCTTTAGCGACCAAGAATATTTTCAGCCTTAGAAAATACAATCACTAATTAGACCAAAAGCTCACGATAAAAACTTATTTTGGGGTGTAACTCAGTTGGTAGGGCACCACCCACATACACGAGAGTGGTGGGTTCAAACCTGGCCCCAGGCAACTAAAACAACGAGAACTGCACCAACAACAACAACAACAAAAATAGCTGGGTGTTGTGGAGGGCACCTGTAGTCCCAGCTACTTGGGAGGCTGAGGCAAGAGAAATGCTTAAGCCCAGGAGTTTGAGGTTGCTGTGAGCTGTGATGCCACAGCACTCTACCCAGGGCAATAGCTTGAGACTCTGTCTGAAAAAACAAACAAAAAACAAAAACAAAACTCATTTTGGATATAGAAGACACTGCAGTGGAAGAATAGGAAGGAAAATAAGATCTCACCGCCCACAACAGGAAATCAGATGGTATCTAAAAATTGATATACCTGGGCCAGGCGTGGTGGCTCACCTGACGTCACAGGTTCGAGACCAGCCTGAGCTCGTCTCTAAAAAACAAACAAAACAAAACAAACAAACAAACAAAAAAACAGTCGGGCGCTTTGGCCGGCACCTGCAGTCCCAGCTACTTGGGAGGCTGAGGCAAGAGAAGGGCTTAAGCTCATGAGTTTCAGGTTGCTGTGAGCTATGACGCCCATTGTACTCTACTGAGGGCGACAAAGTGAGACTCTTTCTCAAAATAAATAAATAAGAATAAAAATCGATGTACCCAGAAAAAAGCGTGTTCTTCATGAAGGTAAAGAGCAGGGGAAACGGCTTTAAGAATTGAAAAGACGTCGCCTATGGGCCCTAGGACTGGACCAGAAAGCTGGTATTAATTACTTTTTTTGGTGGAAAAAAACTTTATCTCCTTAAGCCCAGCAAACCACCTATTTTACAGCTGTTCTAGCTGTTCTCTATCAAAGGACGGATGAAAGAAGCGGACCCGGCACTTAAGTCTGACTGGCCCGGAAGCACCTGCAAAGGTCGGCCAGTTAAACCTCTCCAGAACGTCCTCGGCGTAGAGCTGAGGCTGTTACGCCCGTCTCATAGTTAAGGGTTGCGGTATCCTCTAATCACCCTCCAAAGCCAGTCAATTAACGGACATAAACTAGTATTCAGAAAAGCCCTGGGATAGACGGAAGGCGCCCGAAGCCATTTTGGCCGCGATCACCGACCGGACCCCAACGGGTCTTCAGAGAGAGCGCCAAGCTGGCAGGGAGGAGGGTCCCGCCCAGCGCGGGACGCCGAAGAGCGCGGAAGGCCAGACACCCGCGGGAGGAGGGAGGCTGCCCTTCTCCCCTCAGCCCGCCACCCCCACATTAGGCGCCAGGTTCCCGCATCCACCCACTTCTAGGGAACCCGAGGATGCTGGCGGCCGTCGCCCATACCCACCACTTCTCCTCACCCGCGCCCAAGACCTTGTTACCGCAGCCTTCTCTCCCACCGCCACTATGTAGGTCTGCGCACGCGCATCGCGAGCAAAGCAAGCACTTCCGGGGTAAACGGTAGGGGTCTGCCGTGTACGCATGCCTGGCCTGGCGAAAGGCGTGGGCGGGACGCTCTGGAGGAATGAGCGTCAGGGCGCGAAGGGGCGGGGCTGAAGTGCGAGCAGAAGCCGACGTGCGCGTGCGCAACGCTCCCTGTAAGCTTCGGGCCGCGAGAGGCCAACTGTTGCGAGGCTAGTTGAGCGTCCCTGAAAGGTTACTGTTTCCTCCACTTGCGCCTTACGGCCTTTGGGGAACCCGCCGCCAGTCGCAGGGGATAGGGAAATTACTTTGGTTCTGGATCCGGTTTATTTCCTATTTCAAGGTTACGTGACAGCCGCCCGTGCGGCTTCCGCGGGACGGTTGGCTCCGGACGCACAGGCGCAGAAGCTTGTATGGTGCCCCGGAACTGCGTCCCGAGACCTTTTTGGCGCCGGCCGCGGCGCGACCAGGGATCACGCCCGGCCGGCTCTGGGTTCCGGTTCCCCGCGGCACCATGCGCTACAACGAAAAGGAGCTGCAGGCGTTGTCCCGTCAGCCAGCTGAGCTGGCGGCCGAGCTGGGCATGCGGGGTCCCAAGAAGGGCAGCGGTGAGCGGGGCCGGGGGCCGGGGCGCGGACGAATGGGAGGCCGGGGTGGGGTCCCGCGGCCGCCCTGAGCCTGCTCTGTGCCCGCAGTGGTGAAGCGGAGGCTAGTGAAGCTGGTGGTGAATTTTCTCTTCTACTTCCGCACGGACGAGGCCGAGGTTAGGGGTATGGGGGAGGCGGGTCGGTTGGGGGTCACTGTGGGGCCTGCGCACTCTCAGCTTATTCTGTCCGTGTCCCCGCAGCCTGTCGGAGCTCTGCTGCTGGAGCGCTGCACCGTCACCCGGGAAGAGCCCAGCGGCTTCTCCATCAGTGAGTCCACTGTCCGGACAGCTCAAGGCCAGGGCCTCCGCCGGGCCGCCTGTACACCTGCCTGGTCCCCTGGAGGCTCCTTCCCCGTGGACCGGGCCGTGCCCACAGGGCCCGTTGGGCGGCCCAGCCGAGCCCTTTGCTGAACCACCACAAGCACCTTTTCTCCAGTCCCGTTCTAGTTTTGCTCTCCAGGATGCCTGGCCCAGTGCGGAGACTTCGTAGGGTTCTCCCCAGTCGTTGTGGGATATTCCAAGTATGCAGGGGAAGGTGGACAGTTGTGCCAGGGTCGCTGTGACAGTTCCGTAGACTGGGTGGTTTGAGTACCGGAAACTTAACTCTGGAGCAAGGCTGTTTCCTTCTGAGGCTTCTGAGGTAGTGGCCTCCGTCAGTCTTTGACGCTCGTTTTGTAGAAGCGGCACCTTGGTCTTTGCCTTCATGTTCCAGGCAATTCTCACTGCATCGTCTTTGGTTTCCATATTTACATCTTTTATAAGGAGGCTGGTCAGTATTTAGGATCCATCTTAATAACTTGATCTTAACAAATTATATCTGCTAAGATGAACTTTCCAAATAGGGCCGTATTAATAGGTTTTGCAGGTCAGGGCTTGAATGTGTCTTTCTAGGGATGTTCAACCTCTGACAGGCAGAGATGATCGGGTGCTGGGGCCAGAGGGGAGATAGTTTTGGGGCTCTGGCAAGAGGAAGCTTAGCCTTGTAGCTGGCAGAGCAGGAATGGACCAGTGGTGGCTCCCTCCGCAGGCTTCATGGAGGACCCAGAGAGGAAGTACTACTTCGAGTGCTGCAGTGAGGAACAGTGCCAGGAGTGGATGGAGGCTCTGCATCGGGCCAGGTGGGGCCAAGTGGTGTGTGGGCCTAGTTGGGGACTGGGGCACAACAGCTATACAAAATGGGAACCTGACAGAGCGCTGCTTTCTCCTGCAGCTATGAGTTTATGCGAAGAAGCCTCATCTTCTACAGGAACGAGATCCAGAAGATGACAGGCAAGGTGTGTGCCTGGTTGGAGGTGGCAAGGGTGGTCTTCCAAGGCGCAGCTTATGGCACCCGTCTGGCCCACAGGATCCCCTGGAGCAGTTCGGCATATCTGAGGAGGCCAGGTTTCAGCTGAGCAGCTTGAAGGCATGAGACCAGGGCATGGGCAGTCAGCCCTGCCCCTCCTGAGCTGGACCTCCTGCCAGGCCCTGGTTTTACTGGGCTAAGCCTGGACTAAGGGGGAATTGTTTGCTGTAAAGACTTCCAAAGCCTAAGGCGGGTACAGGTGGGCAGGGGCTGTCTTTTGGGGAAAACCACCTGGCAAGCTTCTCTCCCTGTGCTTCAGGACCTATTGGACTGGTCTAGCACCTTGGTGTCATGTGCTGCTGCCTGGCACAAGTATCCACTCCCAGGAGCTCTGCCCCGAGTCCTTAGCTGTGTCCAGCAAGGGCTTGGCATGCACCTGGTCCTCTGTGGCTCCAGTTCTGTGCCCGGTGAATGTACTAAGCTAGATGATGCTGTGAATGGCAAAGGAGCTAGTTCTCCCTCAGCTGTGAATCTGCCTGAACCCTGCAGAGGCGGTCAGCCTGGGTCAGCATGCTTTATTCAAATAAAGGTACCTCTTCCATGCTGGATGGTAATGAAGCGAAGGCTGAGGGAACAGGGCAGCTTCCCCAGACTGGAAGCCCTCTCCTTTGAAGAAAGTGAGGTACTTAGAGAATGAAGTCTCCTCTAGGCCTCAGTGTTTTCAGTGCCTGAGGAATAGGGGCTGAGCCAGGAAAGGTGTGGGAGGCTGGGATCCCAGGGATAGGGATGCAGTGGGTCACACGAATCCTAAGGTGACCTGTAGTCCCACCCCTGGTGTTCAGGGACTGCCCTTGTGTGTGGCTGGGGCCTCTACTGGCTTTTCACCCATAGGATCAGGCAAAGGCCAAGGGTTTTGTCCATGTTGTCAGGGCCTCAAGTCAGTTGGGACTGAGTTGGTCAGAAGTCAGGGTGTTCTAGTGGACCGACTCGACATGGTCCCTCCCACCCACAGCTGCTGCCTTGTGTCACCAGGAAGAAACCATTCAGACCAGTTTCAGGTGAAAAGTTTTTATTACAGCATCTGAAGGTGGAAATGCAGAACGCAGCAGGAATGCCATGGGAGAGGCCAGGCAGCAGCTCACAGGGCTACTTTGACAATGCACGCAACTGAAATCAGAGCTTTCCGTAAAGACAATGCAAAGCTTCAAGTTACAAAATCTGTCAGACATGAGAAAAAGCAGCAGCCTGATTGGAAGGACCATTTGACCAAATGATAGGTGGATGGGAAGGAGGGGTCCCCTGTTGACCCCTGAGCAGAAGGACTGGTCCTGTGGGCAGATAAATAAGTCACCACTTGCTGGCTGGATCCTACTGGCCAGGCAGGCCCCTTAGCAGGGCCTCAAGGGCTATCTTAGGACTCTTAGGGGTTCCTGAGCAAGGGCCACCTGGCAGCCTTCCAGGTTTCCCTGGAGTGGCCTGCTGTCAGCAACAGCATTCCACCCAGGCACCAGTGCCTGAGACCACCAGGTCCTATGGCCATCCTATGCCCACTGCTTGCCTCCCTACATATTCTAAGGGCATCTGTCCTGGGACTGATGAAACTGCAGCAAAGGAGGGGAGGCTGGGTTCATCAGTAATATGTCAGTGCACCTGTGGCCCTCAGTAGGTTTGGTAGGGGATTTCCACCCTTGCCAGCTGCTCCTGAGACCCAGCATCAGTGTCAGTATGTCCTGAACACAAACCATTTCATGTTTCAAAGCTCAAGTACACATATAGACATGTGTTTCTAGGTGGGTGAGTTGCACATGGGCCATCAGAAGCCTAGCAGTACAGGACCTGCACTGGCACCCAAGCCGCCCTGGGAGTGGCAGGCAGAAGCGTTCAGTGTTTACAAAATATGTTTTGTTCTAGACCATCTCTGCTTTAACCCTGCAGCATCTGAGGGAGCCACACTGGGTGGCTGCCCTATCCTAAAGGCCAGGGCACAGCACCTACGTACTGAGAGCACCAACATGGAGAAAAAGGAGCCAAAGTGGCCACCTATGGGAGAACAGGCCAGTTTTAAATATAGGTCATGAGCACCATCTTCAGAATCTACTGATAGGGTGGAGAGGGTCTGAGACACAGGCTATAGGGGGCAGGGCTGGGGTGGGATGGGAGAAGACCAGCCCCTTTGAATGAACAGGCTTCTTCTAGGCTTCCTGCCCTCAGGTGGAAACGGAGGACAGGGCTCTCTCCAGGAGCTCCCCCCATGGCTGGGGGATACTTGCCCTGGCTAGCAGAGCTGGGCCCCAGTAACACAGAAGGGAATGGGAAGCACTGGAATAACTCATGGCCCTTTTGGAAAGGAAGGTCTCCAGAGTGAAACACTTGAGAATGGGCCCATTGAAGCTCAGGGTCAGAAGCACCAGGACCAACTGCTGTTTACCAACCCTAGCAGGTGGCCTCTGGCCAACACTGACCATAATCAGGGGACCTAGGGCTTCCAAACCCTTTGCAAACCCAGACTATCCTGCCTTCCTGCCAAGCTTTGCCTTTGCTCTCCTGTCCATACCAGTCCAAAGCCCCATCAGGCTACTAAAGTGGAGGGGAGAGGGTTGCAACAGCATCAACACGAGGCCCAGAGACATAAGGCTCCAGCAGACATGTCTGAGCTCTGTTGTACCCACAGGAGCTACAAAAACCTACAGACATGAATACTGAACACAAACCTAATCGCCAGGCTATGCAGCAGCTCTGGGCACCTGTGGCTGCACAAGGCAGGGTCTGTGGTGTACACTTTTGAATAAATAAAAGGTTTTTCCCCTTTCATTTTTTAAGTTCACTGTGCATTATATCATCTAAAAATAAATGCAGTCAAGTCTATGAAATGTATAAATTTTCATCACATCTATAAAATACTGCCACTTATCAGTGTGACTCTCTCCTATACAGAAACACCAGGGACCCATGACTGGCCTGCCCACAGCACATAGCATAATTCAAGCCCACAACAGCAAAGATACAAAGTAAATGCACTTGTTACACAGGCCAACCCAGCCAGTCTAGGGTGACCCCTCCTCAGAGCACCACTCAGAACAGACCATGGAGCCAAGCTGGGGGCCTACTACTCTCAGCTGCAGAATGCCACATTGCCACACACACCCTGTTCATATGCCAAAGGCACCGATCCTAAGCCCTGAGGGTTAACAGTCTGGGTGTGCTCACAGTGACAGAGAGGGATAGGCGGGGGTGATCCAGGGCAGGCACAGGGACTTAAAAGAGGAAGGGTCTGAAAGGTTGGCTTGGGCCCCTCTGGGAAGAGGCCGCCTTCAAGGAGCATCACGACAGGCAGGCATGCCTTTGGTATAGGAACGGAGTGGTGGCAGGAGCCAGTAGGCAGGTGTTTCTGAGAACTGGCATCAGCATTGGTCAGCATCTATAGTCAGCACCAAGCACAGTGAGGGGGCACGGGCCTGGGGACAATAGCACCGGGACAGGTTGTCGGCTTCTCCACTGGCAGGCCAGCCCTTCAAACACGTTTCTTTATATATAGATCCTCTTATATATAGATATTTATATTTTTTAATAGGTTGCCTCTGACGACTTAGATGGAATAAAATAAGTCAGAATTGTTTATACTTTTTAAAAAACGATAAATACTTTATCTAAAACTATTGACAGTACAAACTGGACCAGGCCCAGCCTCTCCTGCGGGTGTGCCGAGATTCACAGTAAAGCTCCATCCTTCCATCCTCCGCGCTGCCTTAGGGGGGCCCCGGCAGGCCGGCGAGCACCGTGCAGCGGGCGCCTTGGTCCACACCATCCTTGCATAGGTCTCGCGGTTGAGGTAGAAATCCTAGTTACCTGCAGAGGGCACAGGAGGAGGAAGAGTTGTTAACACCTCTAAGGTGCCCAAACATGCACCCAGGCCAGGGGACCAATGGTCTCCTACGTGCACGAGCCATACTGGGCCAGGGTTGCTTGCTGGGAGGCTGCCCGCAGAGGGGGACTGTCTTAAGACAGGCGTGGAGCCAGCTCCCTCTGCCGGAGGTGAGTGACCCCTGTGGGCTGACATGGGAATCCTGATACAGGGACGCATCCAGCCAGTTGCCTGCCTTGCTCCAGCAGCCCTGTGAGATGTGCAGCCTAGCCACACCACCACCTCTAAGGATGTGAGGTCAAGTCCACCTATGGCCACCCTGTCTTCAGAACTCTGACAGGACCTGGCAGAGCCAGTCCTGAGGTGACCAGCACTGACCAGGTGGTTGTAGATAGCCCACCAAGTAACCAAAGTTTACGTCTGCTTCCACTCACACACGTGGGAGAATAGGCTGCAGCTGAGGGCAGCAGGCACCGCATTGCCACTTCCACAGTGATGCTGCCCGGCCCTGGCCCCTGGACCTAGCTCCTGGCTTCTAGCCCTTACCCAGTGGGTGGGCAGCACTATCTCCTCAGAGGAAGGAGGTGGGATGCACTCTGCCTTGTACCCACCAGCATAACCTCACCCCCAACTTCTTCCTGGCCCCAGAGGTGATGCTGTCTACACTGGTAGCTCTGAGTCAGTGCTGATGTTGTGAGGCTAAGAGCTGCTCAACTGTCCACCAGAGGCCACAAGGCGCCATAAGCCCAGTGCAGACCACAGAGCCCACCCTGATGACCTCTCCTGTGACCCTAGGCTTTTAAGAGCTGGTGGGCTGACAGGCAGGAACCTCATCAAGATCATACCCATCTTAAAAGGTAGGCAAGATGCCAAAGAGCCTCAGAGGCTGTGTATTTTCTTAATACTCTAGGCCTCCTGGTTTCAAGATTATTCTTTTTTAAGCTCCAAACAAGGCAAGAAAAGCTTGGTCTTACTCTGCTATACCCCTTTTAATAAAAGGATTTGTTCTGTAAAATTTGGATTCAGTCAATTAGGCTTTACTTAAGGAACTAGAAGGCCACAGTGGCCTTAAGGCTGCAGGCTCCTCACCTCTGCCCTAGGAGGCATGCTCAGGCCCGCACGGAGACCCCTTCACACCCTCCTGGTGCCCCACAATGCTGCTGCCAAAATGGCTGCTACATGTCACGTGCCCTGAATTAGGCTGGACTGTACGACTTTCCCAGGTCACCTGAGCTTGAAGGGAACAGAATGTGGAGGCCACTCTGATAACCTGGCCCCTACTATGAGCCTCCACCCACTGTAGCCGGAGCAGATCCAGGGCTCCCTGCAGGGCCAGAGTTAGTCTGTGGAGAGTAGCTGTGGGCAGCCATAGCCCCAGAACACTCCTCTTGAACTCCACAGGTCCTGCATTCAGGCTACACTGAGGGCAGCATGCTTTCCATGAATCCTAAGGTCCTCCTCTGGCAACTGTCTCCCTCTGTCCACCTGAGAGCCCCTGGCCCCTCCGCTGGACCCTGCAGCCGTCCTCTCTGCCAAGGGAAGGGCAGTTCAGTCTCAAATGAGCCAGCTGGTGTGGCTCTGGCCTTACCTTACACAATATGAACTGCTAGCTAAGCAAGTCTTTATCGTGGCTTAACCCCCGAAAGGTGCGCAGCATAAGGAGGTGGCATGCCAAGGGAAACCCACACAGCGGACGGCCCCGTGGTGCTGGCCTGTGGGATCCCAGGTGTGGCCTGCGCCAGGGCCAGCCGGGGTAGGGGCTGGTGGTGCACCGTGAAGGAGGGGCGGGCGCCCTTGTGTGGGAGGGAGGCCAGCTTGGCAGACAAAGAGGCGTTAGCAGGCTGCAGGGAGGCAGCAGAGGTGGGGGGCAAGAAAGCATGGTTAGGCGGGATGGACGCAAGGCTCTGCAGAAGCACGGGCTCAGGGTTAGCAGCCAGCAGCGCAGGGGGAGGAGGCAAGGCAGCATTAGGGGGTGCGTGGAGGGTGGGGGGCCCCGCAGGGGGCCGGCCCAGGTGAGGAGGTGGAGGGAGCGGGGGCGGCGGAGGGGGCGGCCGAGGCTCGGCGGAGGCCGGGGCCTGAAAGGAAGAGGCCGGGGCGCTGGCCGCCGCCTGCAGTGGGCTCGGGCCCAGCGTGGCGCTGCCGCACACAGCCCCACGGCCGACACGGGCTCCAAACGGATGAGCAGAGGCGGAAGGCACCGCGTGGTTAAAGACACCTGCAAACAGGAGAGAAAAACTCAGCTTCACCAAGTGGGCACGATCCAGCCAAAGCGAAGAGAAACACATACACACACAGGGGAAGCAAGTCACGGGCGCAGCTCCAGTGCGTGCAGGCTCAAGCGCAGGCAGCGGCAGTGCAGGCAGCAGCTTACCTGCGTGGGCGCCTGCCCCTCCGGGCCCACCTGCCGCCCGCCCCGCAGGGAGCCCGCCCGGCCCAGGGCGCCGCTCCAGCCTGGCTCCGCTCCCACCTGCGTCTGCCGCAGGACTCGCTCTTACAACACCAGCTCCCAGGTGGTGCCAAAGCCTGGGGCGGTCACTCTTAAACAGGTGACCTCCATGGGAGAGAGTAATGCCCTAGTGACCATGTGCACTGTGGTCCTCTGAAAACGAGAAGGACGCCGTTAAAACCAGAGAACCTGACAGTGGCTCAGGGAGTTCACTGCCCATACAAACCATCACTTGGACTTCACAAGAATGAGGCAGCAGGTCCCAATGTAGACAAGGGGAATTGTGGGCACAGTTGCTTGCCCTGTGGAGGACCCTGTAAGGGAACCTGCAAGGCCACTGGTGACTGACGACAGCTGTCCAGGAAGGAGTTGCCACCTGCTAGGAGCCAGAACCCTGCCCTCAGGCACCAAGAAAGGCGGGAGAGGTGTACTCCTGCCTACCTCCAACTGTTCCGCCTGTCACCCCGGAGGAGAAGCTGCCCATGGCGTGTGAGTTCGTCAATCTGGTGGCGGCGGAGGACACGTGTACCAGGCCTGTGGCAGCCGGCACGGAGCTAAACAAGGACTGTAGCACAGATGAGCCCGCCACTGAGCTG
Source organism: Loris lydekkerianus (assembly GCA_963574355.1). Classification (NCBI taxonomy): domain Eukaryota; kingdom Metazoa; phylum Chordata; class Mammalia; order Primates; family Lorisidae; genus Loris; species Loris lydekkerianus. The sequence goes on from CAUYPK010114903.1 coordinate 14,013, forward strand.
AGGTTGGCCTGCAGGGACACAGGCCCCAGCGTGAACTGCGGGCCTGGGGTGAAGGTGCCCAAAAAGGGCCGGTGAGTCTGGGTGGGAGGTGCCACGCTGCCTGCAGAGGATACTGCCGGGGCCAGGCTGGGGCCACTGAGGAGGCCCCCAGGAGGCACAGCCGCTGCAGAGATGAAGAGGTTGTGGCCATTCTTGAGGTCAAGCTCACGGTCACGGCCCTTATTGGCCTTGTTGCTCAGTGGTGGGGGCACCTTCTCAGCAGGCCCACACAGGGCTGGGCCGCCCTCACCGGCCTCCTTGCCCTTGCATCCCTCACCCTTCAGGCCGTCCAGCTGCCTCCTGCTGAGGAAGGGGTTGGTATCCGAGGCCTCTTTGCCCCGCTGTGAAGGGAAGCTCAGGGGGGAACCCAGGGCCTCAGGGCCCTTGTGAGAGAGAGAAGCACCATCACTGAAGCTATGGAGGTTGAGTTCTGTGGCCAGGCCCCCGCTGAAGGCAAAGCCATGGGAAGGGTTAGGGCTCGAGTTGAGACCATCAGCCCCTGGCAAGGAGCCAGGAAAGCCTTTCCTGGGGTGAGCAGCTATCTTGGCATCAGAGGCACCAGGCTCTTCCAGGGTGGGCCGAAGCACAAACAGGGAGCTCTGACTCAGGGCTGAGTTGGCCTGCAGCGGGCTGTCTGCAGGCTTGGCCAGGCCAATGTCGGAGATGGGCGAGAAGGTAGACTTCCACTTGCTGCTGTTGACAGGCTCGCTCGCGGGCGCCAGCTTCCTTCCTGCCAAGCTGCCACCTGACAGGGTGGATGGGCAGAGGTGTGAGGCCTGGGCCGTCTTGAGGCTGCCCAGGAGATGCTGCTGTCAGGCTATGCCCACTAGACAGGGCCATGACTGGAGTGGGGAACTGATGTGGGGAGGAACCCTGCAGGGTCAGACCTGGGCGCAGAACTGGAGCTTCCCAGCAAGGGAAAGGCACTAAAGTACAAATATGGCTCTGAGAAGCAAAGACATGCTGTCCCAAGGCAAGCCAAGGTGGAGCACAGGCATAGGACGACAGGCTCCAGGGGTAGTAAAGGTAATGAAGAGCAGCCTGGGGAGCAGGGCACACAGAGACAGGAGCCCATGTAGCTAGGAAAATGATGAGGCCTCCAGGCCACCACCCAACAGGGGCCAGCTCAATAGGTACTCCTCCTGCCCAGGACAGTCCTGGGCTATACCAAGCGGCACCAGAGACAATTCTAGAAGGCCAGCTTGGCCCCAGCCTGGCTACACACAAGCCAAACAGAGGATTGGCATTGGGCATCCAGGAACACTAATTACTCACCATTCTCCAAGGTCTTCGGGGGAGATTTGCTTTCTAAGGAGATCGTTGCAATTTTTCTCTCAATTCTAAGAAAAAGAAGAGACCGTTAATGTTTGAAACCCAACTGTGATTGTAAATCCTTATAGTGGAATAAAACAGAAGTCTTCAGCATTATCTGATGTGATAGAGGACATAAAAGTCTTAAATGTTATTTGATACCAAAATAAAAACATTTTACAGATATCAAAGGAAAGTGAAGATAACTTGTTTGAAAGGTTATATAAATATTCACGCTAATTTCCACTAATTAGGCTTGTTTTTAAATTAAATCTTAACTCTAAGATCACTGTATTAGACAAAAAATAATGCTTCCTGACCGTTTGTTAATAGGAAGCATGCAGTGAATTTCAAAATGCACACTATTTAGGCTATGGGTGATGAATTTGTATTGATTAACTGAATAGTTTATAATTTTTTGATGACTGTATAACAAATGTTGCCATGCCGTGAATATTGAACTATCTTAAATTGTCTAAGAATTATTAGGTAACATAATGAAGTGACTACTCTAATAGAATCTCCTCTTCCTGAGTACCTAAACATTTTAATGATTTGGACAGCATTGTTCTAATAATGATTACTATTCTTTTCTATTTTTTTCTGTAACATGGAATGAGGTGACCCCCTGCAGGGTAGAACCTATAGGTTTCTGGGAACATGCAGTAGAGAGAAGACATGAAATACTTGGTGTAGGTTCAGTGCCACATACACTGGAGCTGGCAGGTTTGAATCCAGCCCAGGCCTGCCAAACAACAATGACAACTACAGCCAAAAAATAGCCAGGCGTTGTGGCAGGCACCTGTAGTTCCAGCTACTTGGGAGGCAGAGGCAAGAGACTCGCTTAAGCCCAACAGTTTGAGGTTGCTGTGTGCTGTGACCCCACAGCACTCTATCCTCTACCCAGGGCAACATAGTAAGACTGTCTCAAAAAAAAAAAAAAAAAAAAAGGAAATACTCAGTGTAATAACAACTGTACCAGTGAGGATCCTGGCAGGCAGATACTGTCATAGTGTGGCAGTGCTGCCCTAAATGGCCCTGACTCTAGATTCCAAGGATATTTACTGGGATTCAAACAAAGAAGTGTACTGAAGATGTTCCAGGGGAAAAGTTACAAAACATTATACTGTGTAGCAGGATGTGCAAGAAGTGAAGCATGACCATTCTCCTGTGTTGATGTATCTATTATGGGAAATGGATGCTTTGACACTTCCTGCTTGTTGGTCTGATTGGTATCTATCTTAGCTATTTCTACAACACAAACTTTGTAACCTAATTGTTTCTACCCTCATATTAATCTAAAATAAAAATGTAAAAAAAAAAAAAACCAAACACCAACCATACACTGAAGAGCTTTAGGAATAGGAGTACCAACTGGCCTGAGGAAGTCAGGGCTGTAGAGGTAAAGGGCATGCTCTGAGGCCGGATGCCCAACTAGGCCAAAACCTTCCCACTGTGCTGGGCTGTGGCCCAAGTTCAGGGTACTGTCTTGACAGAGACTCCAAGACACAGCAGCAGACTAAAGGAAGCAAATGCCGAACACTGGGAATTCTGCTCTCTCCTTTTCATCAGCCCTTCCTCATGTCTCAACGCCTGCAGCAGTGCAAGCTCACAACTATGCAGAGAACATTATGACAAACATTTGATGCACCTGTAATTTGATCACAGGTGCATCAAATTACATATTTTATGTGTTACATTTTCATCATATATTCAGAGAATACTATGACCTCAGAATACAGAGGAATTCCAAAAGATTCTGGAATCACTACCTTGGATGTTCCCCACACAAAAGCAGAGAACCCAAATGCAAAATGTTTTGTTTGTTTTGTTTTTGAGACGAGTCTCACTGTGTCATCCTTGGTAAAGTGCCATGTCATCACAGCTCACAGCAACCTCCAACTCTTGGGCTTAAGCGATTCTCTTACCTCAGCCACCCAAGTAGCTGGGACTATAGGTGCCCACCACAATGCCCAGCTATTTTCTTTTTGTTGCAGTTGTTATTGTTGTTTAGCTGGCCCGGGTCAAGTTCAAACTCACCAGCCTTGGTGTATATGGCTGGTGTCCCACTCACTGAGCTATGGGGCACTGCCTGTTTTGTTCTGTTTTTTCAGAGTCTCACTCTGCTGCCCAGGCTAGAGTGTTATGGTGTCAGCCTAGCTCACAGCAACTTCAAACTCCTGGGTTCAAGCAATCCTCCTGCCTCAGCTTCCTGAGTAACTGAGACTACAGGCATGTACCACCACACATCGCTTATTTTTCTATTTATAATAGAGACAAGATCTCACCTTGCTTAGGCTAGTCTTAAACTCCTGACCTCCAGCAATACTCCCACTATGACTCCCAGAGTGCTAGGATTACAGGCATTAGCCACCACACCCAGGCCCCAAACATGTTTTTAATATAACTTACATGTGTAAAATAGGACAATAAGATGAGCTAAATAAATAGCAAAAGCACAAACACAAAAAGAAAAGATACAAATGGGATCTCCTCAAAAGTTAACCACCTTTCAGCTTCAAAGAACACCAAAAGCAAGGTGAAAAATAAGACCCAGAGAAGAGGGAAGACTTTTACAAATCATATATATGATAAAGGGATTGTATCCAAAATTTGGCTCAGCACCCATAACACAGTGGTTATGGTGCTAGTGGGTTCGAACCTGGCCCGGGCCAGCTAAACAATGACAGCTGCTACAGAAAAAAGCTGGGCATTGTGGCAGACACCTGTAGTCCCAACTACCTGTGAGGCTGAGGTAGGAGAACTGCTTAAGCCCAAGAGTTTGAGGTTGCTGTGAGCTATGACGCAACAGCACTCTACGGAGGGCAACATAGTGAGACTCTGTCTCAATTAAAAAATAAAATAAATCCATGAAGAATTCTCATAAATTAACAACAATAAAACCTAATTAAAAATGGCAGCTACAAGGCTTTAGTGAACTATGATTGTACCACTGAATTCTATCCTGGGTGACAGAGAAGTACCTTGTCTCTAAATAAAAAATAAAAAACAGACAAAGCATACATATTTCCTCAAAGAAAATGTACAACTGGCCTATAAACAAAGGAAAAAATGCTTGACATCATTAGGCATGAGAGAAACGCAAATTAAAAACTACAGTGACTATGCAATTCAGCCATGTGGCTCAAGGAGTAGGGCGCCGGCCCCAAATACTAGAGAAGGCAGGTTCAAACCCTGCCCTGGCCAAAAACTACAATTCATCCATGTAATGGAAAACCAATTGTATCCCCAAATCTATTTAAGTAAATAAATAAATGAAAAATCTACAGTAATATGCTACTTTACACCTACTCATGGCTAGAATAAAAAATATTGCCAAAGGTGTGGAAAAATCAGAATCCTTGTGCACTTTAGGGTCTCAAAGAACTATTTGTACACCCATATTCATATCAGCATGATTCATAACAGCCCAAAAGGTAGAAATAACCCTAGTGTCCATCAGTGGATGAGGGTACAAACACAATGTGGTCCAAGCATAATATTACTCAGTCACGAAAAGAAGTAAGGTTCTGGTACAGGTCACAACATGGATGGACTTGAGGACATCATGCTCAGTGAGGGATGCCAGACATAGAAGGACGAACAGTGTGAGATTCCATTTATATGAAACATCCAGAACAGGCAGATCCACAAAGACAGAAAGTAGAATGGTGAGTGTCAAAGTCTGAGGAGGATGGGGAGCCAGTGTTTCCCAGTTTCCCAGGGATGAGATGATAGAACTTTTTTTTTTTTTTTTTTTTTTTAAAGATAGTCTCAAGCTGTCACCCTGGGTAGATGTAACATGGCATCATACTTCACAGCAACCTCAAACTCTTGTGCTCAAGTGATCGTCTTGACTCAGTTTTTCTATTTTTAGTAGAGATGGGGTTTAGCTTTTCCTCAGGCTGGTCTCAAACTCACGAGCTCAAGCTATCCATCTGCCTCGGCCTCCCAGAGTGCTAGGATTACAGGTGTGAGCCACTGCGCATGGCCTGATGGACCATTCTTGATTTAGATAATGGTAATGTTTACACAGCCCTGTGAATACACTAAAAACCTCTGGATTATATAAAGGGTGGTATGGGGCCCGGCGCCTGTAGCTCAAGTGGCTAAGGTGCCAGCCACATACACCAGAGCTGGCAGGTTCAAATCCAGCTCAGGCCTGCCAAACAACAACTACAACCAAAAAATAGGCAGGCATTGTGAAGGGCGCCTGTAGTCCCAGCTACTTAGGAGGCTACGGCAAGAGAATTACTTAAGCCTAAGAGTTTGAGGTTGCTGTGAGCTAGGTGATGCCACGGCACTTGGTGACAAAGTTCGACTCTGTCTCAAAAACAAAAACAAAATAAAAAACAAATAAACTGAGCCAGATATGCTGATAAGACTCTTCAAAAAAATTTTTTAAACTTTTCTATTGTGGGCAGTGCCTATGGCTCAAAGGAGTAGGGTGCCAGCCCCATATACCGGAGGTGGCAGGTTCAAACCCAGCCCCGGCCAAAAACTGCAAAAAACAAAACAAAAAATTTTCTCTTGCTGTGGTAACTCTACTCACTTGGTTTCTCCCAACCCAGTGAAATTAAGTATGTGTCAGTACATAATTCTGAACACAGTTCCAGGGAAGCAGGCCCTGCCCAGCCATTCAGGCAACAGAACCAAATCCATGTTGCATAGAAGATAGGAAAAAGGCCCGCAACTTCCTAGGACCTTTCCCAAAGGTGTTTCCTACAAAGTAAATATCCTCCTCTCAACCAGCACCATCTGGCACTTGAATCCTGCAACCAGCCTGGCAGGTGGACATGCCCACCCCCTGACTTACCGGACACTGCTGGGTTCATCCTCTGAGCCCTGCTCGTCATCTGAGGTCAGTGGGGAATAGTGTGCCCCATTGGTCTGGCCGAGGGGCCGCTCCTTTTTGAGCACGGGTGGCTGGTCATGGTCCTGGTAGGGGATGGGGGAGCTCTTCAGGGAGTTCTCAGGGGAAGAGATGGCTGTAATCTCCAAGGGCTGATTGATGTTACTGACCTGAGGGCCCAGAAATAAAGCAGATGCAAACACACCCCACAGACAGAAGGGTCCCCGACCTGGGGTACCTGATGCACATCATGGGGTTTCTACCATGATCCCAGGGACTCCTGACACGCTGGTGGAACATGAGACTCCTAACCTGTGTTCACCTGGGTGGGGCTGTGCCATTAGGCCCCTCCTGACTTCCCAACCCCATCCTGGTCTCCCTTCTCTACTTCCCACCTGCCCGAGTCCATGTCCTTACCATGGAGTTAAGGTTGAGGGGGGACCCCGATGGCTGCGTGAAGAGGCCAACCACAGGTGGCAAGGCCCGACGCTTGGGAGACACGCCTGCGCTCAGGCTGGGGGTCCCAGCAGATGCTCTCTTTCGACGGCCCCGCTTGCGGCTGTCCGGTCCATGGCTCTGCCCACAGTCCCCACGGGCACCCACATTCAGAGGGCTGTGCTTGCTGGAAGGTGACTGCTTGGTGCAGCTGATGCCAGTGGAAATGGTGAAGACAATTCTCCGCTTGGCTTCACTCTCCGGATCTAAAAAGCCGGTGTCAGAGGGCAGGTCTCCCTTGCTGATGTCAGGGAGGAGGCCCTGGGTGGCCCCACCTAGCCGGGGGCTGGAGGAGAGCTGGTGGGCAGGAGAGGCTGGGCGGGAGCTGCGGGACTGAGCCAGCAAGGGTGGGTGCTGTGGCGTCGAGCTCCGGGACACCACAGTGGCGAAAAGACTCCCTGAACTGGAGGACTCCTCAAAAGTGGCCGGCTCAGCTCCAGGCGCGAGTGGTGCAGGGCTGCCAACTAAGGCCCCACTGATAGCAACCGAGCCAGCATAGGAGAAACCTGCAGGGGACAATTTGGCAGGGGAAGCAGGATGGCTCAAGCCCAGGTGCATGGATGCCAGAACCCACCCAGCAGAGAAGGGGGCCTGACCTCAGGAAGGGACTGCTCACATCAGAGACAATGTGTGTTAGACCATAAATGAAAAAAGCAGTAAGATGCTATTTCACATCTACTCATGGCAAGTAAGTGTTGGTGAGGATGCAGAGAAATGAGAATCCTCCTCTACTTTAGGGTCTCAAAGAACTCTTTATACAATCATGTTTATATCAGCATGATTCACAACAGCCCAAAAGATGAAAACAACCCAAGTGTCTTGGGGTCAGAGACGGTCCTACAATCAGAAATAGCCTCCCTGGGTATGGATCTGTAAGGTTCTATGGGTGATCTTGCATGGGAGAAAATTACACTAAGGGTTCTGTGGTCACATGGAAAGAGAGGGAGTTGGGAGAGGACAAGGAGTCAGAAGTGTGAGGGACCTGCCACACCACACTATGGGGTCTTAGGGGCCTTCCCTTCCCTGGATCCCATCCCAACCCTGACTGTACCACAGTAGTGCCCTTGGCAGATGAGAGGGGCTGTCCCTGCCAGACCCCCTCTCCAGACACTCAGGGGTCAAGCTTCTGTGCATCTGTGCCCTGGCCTCAGGGGTGACCTGCCTAGCCCCTCCATGGTATAGCTAAGACATTGTCTATACTGAGACATCTATGCTGAGCTGGCTCTAGGCTAAGTGGCCCTGGATAGCAAGGTGTGCCCAGTCACGCCCCCATCCCAGAGACACCTCCTAGGGAAGAGCTCCCAGCTTCTTGACCCCCAGAGTGACCTCCCTCCTGGGAACAGAGGATAGCTCTGTGCTCGGAAATGTCTACGCTAGCTGGGCATGGTGGTTCACACCTATAATCTTAGCACTCTTGGAAGCCAAGGTGTGTGAATTGCCTGAGCTTATGAGTTCAAGAGACCCCATTGCTAAAAACAGCCGGGTGCTGTGGCAGGCACCTGTAGTCCCAAGCTCCTCGGAGGCTGAGGCAAGAGTATTGCTTAAGCCCAAGAGTTTGAGGATGCTGTGAACTAGGAAGCCACAGCACTCTACCAAGGGTGACAAAGTGAGACTCTGTCTCAAAACAACAAAAACGACAAAAAGAAAAACAAAAAACTTCCATACTGTGGAAGCCATTAAGGCCAGGGGCCTGCTCTGGCGGCCCCTCCTCCCCAGCCCATGGGTGTACGCAACAAGTTGTGAAGGGAAGCGCAGATGCCCAGGCCAGGAGCTTATGACCAGTTCCGGCCCCCAACAGGATCTCCTAGGTCAGGTGGGATCACTGGCACTGTGGTACTCAGGGAGGTAGGACAAGCCCACAGCCTGAGCCCACAAGCTCCCGCCATGAGATTCAGCCATAGGAGGGATGATGCTATGGGATGATCCTCAGACATGCATATGACCACACCTACCATTCCCATTCTGCATGCTGAGCCAGACAGAAGCCTGATTCTATATGCCTCCAAAGCCCTGATTAAAAACCTCCTGATGGGGTGGCACCTGTGGCTCAGTGAGTAGGGCACCAGCCCCATATACTAAAGGTGGTGGGTTCAAACCCGGCCCCAGCCAAACTGCAACAAAAACAGCCAGGCAGTGTGGCGGGCGCCTGTAATCCCAGCTACTCAGGAGGCTGAGGCAAGAGAATAGCCTAAGCCCAAGAGCTGGAAGTTGCTGTGAGCTGTGACATCACAGCACTCTACCAATGGTGACAAAGTAAGACTTTGTCTCTTAAAAGAAAGAAAAAGAAAGAAAGAGAGAGAGAGAGAGAAAGAAAGGAAGGAAGGAAGGAAGGAAGGAAGGAAGGAAGGAAGGAAGGAAGGAAACCTCCTGATGTCCTAACTGCCTCAGAGAAAATGATCCTGTGCAGCCAGTGCTGGGCATAGGATGGTCCAATCTTGGGTTCCTCCAGGCTTAGGGAAGAGGAAAGATGACCTCCCAAGCACCATGCCAAGAGACCAAGGGAAGAATCTTATCTGAACAGTGGCTTCTTGCATATTACTTTTTACTTCTAAAAAGGTAATTGCCACATCACAGTATGTGTTAGTACAGGGCCAGCAAACCATGGGTCTGGCCCACGGCCTGTTGTAAATAAAGTTTTATTGGTACATAGCCACACCCACTCATTTTCATATTGGTACAGTCTGTTTTCACACTTTCACAGTCAATGGTAGGATGAATGATTATGTCAAAAGTATACAATACTACTTATTCCTTCAAAGAAAATGTTCACAGAGCCTTGTGTTAACAGGCTCGTGGGTGGGAGCTTTCTGAAGAACCAGAACCCAGTGAAAAGCAGGCAACTGATGTCCACAGCCACTTGCCATAAGGCACCATTATACCTGGCTGACCCCAAATAGTGGTCCTCAGAGATCCCCAAGCTTCACAGCTGGGTGAGTGACAATACTACACCTAATGGAAGGGGGGCAAACCAAGGGCTAAAACAGTGACACAAGTGTCAGGGTCAGGGCGACCTGACTCTCTGGGGCTCCCTGGGGCTGTAGCTAAAACTGCTCTATGGAAAGGTGCTGAGGCCAGAACAGAACCTGATTAGCACCCCAGATTCAGGGGAGCAAGAAAGGGTAAGGGCACTATCTGGAAGTGAAGGTGGAAGCACATAGTCCTCACCCTGAGAAACCCCATTCCACACCTAGCACCCTGGCCCACCCACCTAAAGATGAGCAGGGCAGAGGCCTATGTGGTGGGCCCTGGGTGGGCTCAGCTAGGACTGGGCTGGGGCAGGATGGGCCTTACCTGTGGGAGCCAGGGCAAGGCTCTTGTTGCTAGCACTGTGGGCATTAGCACCAATCTGCTTTTCAAGTGTGGATGAGGAGTCTCGGGGCTGTGGCACAGGACTCGGGGTACTCCTCTACAGAGGGAAAACCCAGTGTCAGGAAATGGATCTATGGTCATCGGGGGCTGGGGGAGGGGCAGTGACTAATGACGGGTATGGGGCTTCTTCCAGGAGGTAATGGAATGTTCTAGAATTAAAGATGTAGACGGTCGAACAATTCTGTGAATATACCAAAAACCACTGAATGTGGATCAACTGTATTCATTAAAAAAGAAAAAACCAGGGCGGCACCTGTGGCTCAGTGGGTAGGGCGCCGGCCCCATATAATGAGGGTGGCGGGTTCAAACCCGGCCCTGACCAAACTGCAACAAAAAAATAGCTGGGCGTTGTGGTGGGCACCTGTAGTCCCAGCTACTCGGAAGGCTGAGGCAAGAGAATTGCCTAAGCCCAAGAGCTGGAGGTTGCTGTGAGCTGTGTGCGGCCAGGGCACTCTACTGAGGGCCACAAAGTGAGACTCTGTCTCTACAAAAAAAAAAAAGAAAAAAGAAAAAAAGGGGGCGGCGCCTGTGGCTCAAAGGAGTAGGGCACCGGCCCCATATACCAGAGGTGGTGGGTTCAAACCCAACCCAGGCCAAAAACTGCAAAAAAAAAAAAAAAAAAAAAAAAAAGAAAAGAAAAGAAGAAAAACCAAATGGCTCACTGCCCACAAAATCCTGCTGCACATTACACATTATGGTCATCTTTATAACCACCTATGTGGGCAGGAGCATTAGGTGTGCGTTCAAGGATATGGCCACCACAGCAAACAGGGTCTTGTGAGGAAGAAAAGGCAAGCCATAAAAACTGTAAAATATGCCATAATTAAGTATTTTAGATATTCTATTTTTCATGCATTAAGAGCGTGCAAGACATTTAACAGCGTGCAATTAAAAAAAAAATCTACATGGGCTTGGCGCCTGTGGCTCAAGCGGCTAAGGTGCCGGCTAGCCACATACACCTGAGCTGGCGGGTTCGAATCCAGCCCAGACCTGCCAAACAATGATGGCTGCAACAAAAAAAAATAGCCGGGTGTTGTGGCAGGCACCTATAGTCCCAGCTACTTGGGAGGTGGAAGCAAGATCGCTTGAGCCCAGGAGTTGGAGGTTGCTGTGAGCTGTGATGCCACGGCACTCTACCCAGGGCAACAGCTTGAGGCTATGTCTCAAAAAAACAAAACAAAAAAGGACCTATATCTTGCAAAACCCTCCAAACTCCATTTTGTCTCAGTGTGGCTCATGGGATACCCTTGAGCCACAACCCCAAGCAGTCCACTCACCACTCTTTCTGCACGGCTGGGCAGCACTACGCTGGCCAGAGGGATGCTGACAGGAAGCTTGCTGGGCTGCACTGTGCTCAGCGGGATGCTGACTGGCAGGCTAGTGATAGCCTCCCCACTGCTGCCATACGCGCGTTCCTTTAGACCCTGCAGGTCAGATCACAGGCAGCCATATACATTGGCAGGCCCCAGGTCATGGCACAGTCTTCAAGACACAAGCGCCCCAACCATGGGACCATACCAGGGTAGCCCCTCTGGGCTCTCAGCTGGAGCCCCCGGCTGCCAAGGTGCCCTTTGCTCTTCCCCATGGACTCAGGGACTCTTGGAGGCTGCAATGGAATGTTCTAACACAGTGTTTTTCAACCTTTTTTAATCTCATGACACACTTGAACCTATAGTTAAACTCCCATGGCACACTTAAATAAATAAATATATATATATTTAATTATTTATTTATATTTATATATATATATATACATATATTTATTATTTATTTTTTTTTAAGAGACAGAGTCTCACTTTGTTGCTTTCGGTAGAGTGCCGTGACATCACAACTCACAGCAACCTCCAGGTCTTAGGCTTAGGCGATTCTCTTGACTCATTCTTTTGGCTTGGTGCCTGTAGCTCAACGGCTAGGGTGCCAGCCACATCCACCAGAGATGGCGGGTTCTAATCCAGACCAAGCCTGCCAAGCAACAATTGACAACAATAAAAAAAAACAGCCAGGCGTTGTGGCAGGTGCCTGTAGTCCCAGCTACTTGGGAGGCTAAGGGCAAGAGAATTGCTTAAGCTCAAGAGTTTGCGGTTGCTTTGAACTGTGACATCACGGCACTCTACCCAGGACAACAGCTTAAGGATCTGTCTCCAGAAAAAAAAAAAAATTATTTGTTTATTTTTTTATTTTTATCCTTTGGGTTTCATTCAAGATACAAAGAATTAGGCTACACTGATTGCGGTTGTTAGGTAAACTCCCTCTTATTTTATGTCCAACCCCTGCATACTTAAATATTGTTGATTAAAAAATACAGTAAGGCCAGGCAAGGTGGCTCACCCCTGTAATCCTAGCACTCTGGGAGGCCAAGGTGATGGATTGCTTGAACTCAGGAGTTTGAGACCAGCTTGAGCAAGAGTAAGACCCTAGCTGGCCATTGTGGCAGGCACCTGTAAGTCCCAGCTTCTTGGAAAGTTAAGGCAAAAGGATCACTTTGAGCCAGGAGTTTGAGGTCTCTGTGAGCTATGATGCCACAGCACTCTACTCAGGGTGACAGAGTGAGACTCTGCCTGAAAACAAAAACAAAAACAAAACAACCCACTTACTGTGCTCTGAACTTCTTTCAAAAAATATTTAATTAATGGCCTCTTAAAATTTTCACAACACACCTAAGATCCCCTCTCGGAACACCAGTGTGCCATTGGAAATCACTATTCTGGCTCAGTGCCTGTATGTAGCTTAGTGGTTAGGGTGCCAGCTACATGCATCGGGGCTGGCAGGTTTGAACCTGCTCCGGGCCTGCTAAACAACAACAACAACAATAACAAGAAAACAGCCAGGCATTGTAGCAGGTGCCTGTAGTCCCAGCTACTTGGGAGGCTAAGGCAAGATTAATAGCTGAGCCCAAGAGTTTGAGGTTACTGTGAGCTGTGACACTATAGCCCTTTACCCAGGGAGACATAATGACACTCTGTCTCAAAAGAAAAAAAAAAAAAAAAGAAAGAAAATTATATTCTTGTCACTTTCAGAAGATGTTGAGCAGATGGCCCCACCTTCCCACCCCAACCTGTTCCCCTGGAAGATTTCCCCCTCCCATCCCCACAGTCCATCCCCATACATACTGGCCAGGCCCCCACGGCAGGTCCCCTTAGGCAGTGGTCTCCTGAGCTGGCCTCTACATGCTCCTAGCCCCAAAGGCAGACAATACCCCAACCCTACACCTTCCATAGTACCTGCCCCCACTGGACACACAGGTTCTCCTCCAGGCCAGACAAGACCCCACAGCATGCCCCACCCTGGGGTGACCAGGAAGGACCTCCTCTCCTGCTACACCAAAGCCCTAGGCAGTTGGTCTTGCCCTTCCCAACCTAGTGGAATACTGGTATGAGTCCTGGAAGCACAGATAGAGGGTGGGGGTCCTACCTTCTCACTGTTCTTCTCCCCAACGAGCTGTAAAGCTCCAGGGGAAGGAGGCCGTGGGTCCTGAGGGCTTAGCTTCATGCTGTTGGATGTGCCAGGGCTCTGGTAGGGAAGACCATTCTCCTTGGTGTGTTCAGCTCTGGAAGGAGAAGGCCTAGTCATTCCTGGGCCCAGCAAACACCCAAAACTCTTCCAAACTGAAGAGCTCCCACTGGGAAGATCCCCTACAGCAGCAAGGGCCAAACCCTCACCCCTTATGGGCACTCACCGTGGATGAAGCTCACTGGTGGCTGCCTTGTTCAAGGCTGCATGGTCCTGGCTCAGGTGCCGGCGCAGCACAATCTTGGCTGGGGAGAGCCTGGTGTAGTCAGGCACAGCTAGGCCAGAAAGCTTCTCCGGTCGCAACCGGCCACCATGGCTTGGGGTGCAGGGCACCACCTCCTGGTCCAAGGGGGAAGCCAGGTACTGGGGGGTGTTCTGCTTGGATGAGGGTCGGCTCAGGGCACCGCAGAGCTCATAGCTGGTTGCATGGCCATTCATGGAGAGTTCCGGGCTCATGCTGCTGAAATGGGGCAGCGAGAACTTGGCACAGTCCAGCTCAAGGTGTAGCCGGCTGGGGTCAGCCTCCAGATCTCGGCTCAGGGTGCCTTTCCCACGTAGGTGTGTAGACAGGGTGTCATCGGGAGGCACGCAGGACTTGAGCTGGAGGAGCTCCTGCTGACGCTGGCTCTTCTCCAGCTCCACAATGCTGATCTTAAGGGAGAAGGGAGGAGTCAAACGCAGGCCCACCCCACCTGGCCACTATCAGGGGTGCCATCCCAAGGACCTCCCAAGGATGGCACCCAGAGGGAGCTATGGAGATGCCAATCAATTGGTAGGACAAAAAACTCACAGCAACCAATTGTCTAGAGTCAGGGGTGGGAAAGCTCAGATATAATAACATGTGATTGTCAAGGATGGTATTGTAGGTGTGTACTTGTCAACATGGAAACAGGTCCCGAAGAATAGCAAGAAACCAACAGACACAGAGTGGTTTCTGTTTAAAACAGATTTGTAAGTATAAAAGCAACAGGGAAAACTTCTGGAAGGATCACACCACTTTGAGATGGAACAGTGTTTTCTTCCTGGGCTGTGGGCATGAAAGAAATTTCTTCCTCTTGATTTATTCATTCTATCTTTTTTACTCCCTTTTCTACGATGAACACATGTGGCTTCATTACTACACAGAAAACACTGTGACAGAATCAGAACCAAAACTACTTCTCCAGGCAAACCCAGGTGGACCAGGCCTAGCTCTGGGAATGAGGCCTCCAAACTCCTTCCCTGTAACATGCTAGCAGGCTGGTAGCACGACCTGGCCACACTGTGTCAGAACATTATAAAACCTTTAAATACCAAGAAATCTACTTTTGCAGTATGCTTTTAAGGAAGCCTGAAGATGAGTCTTTGGTATCAAGAAAAACCATTGAATTATTATTTGATACTTGAAAAGATCTTATAGGCCCAGCTACAGAGCAACTGTGCTCCAAGGAGAGAAAACACACCAGAAGGAGGAGCCCTCATAGATAGAGTCTCTGTAACTCAAACACTAATGCCATTCATCTTTCTGCTTTATTCTTTTTTTTTTTTTTTTTTGCAGTTTTGGCCAAGGCTGGATTTGAACCTGCCACCTCTGGCATATGGGGCCAGCCCCCTACTCCTTTGAGCCACAGGCACTGCCCTCTGCTTTATTCTTGTTACTGCTTGACAGCTACCTACATGAAAATCAACTCCTGGGAGCACCCTGAAAGGAAACTCACTATGTTATGCCTCTCTATCCTTCTCATGCCTTTGTCTAACTCACTTCAGTGGCCACATTTCTGTTACTATCAAATATTACAAGCTATTGTTTGTTTGTTTTTGTAGAGACAGAGTCTCGACTTTATCGCCCTCGGTAGAATGCTGTGGCATCTCTCAGCTCACAGCAACCTCCAACTCCTGAGCTTAAGCGATTCTCTTGCCTCAGCCTCCTGAGTAGCTTGGGACCTCAGGTGCCCGCCACAATGCCTATTTTTTTGTTGCAGTTTGGCCGGGGTCAGGTTTGAACCCACTACCCTCGGTATATAGGGCTGGCGCCCTACCCACTGAGCCAAAGGCACAGCCCTATTGTTTGTTTTTTAAGAGACAGGGTCTCACTCTCACCCAGGGTGCAAAGCAGAAGAATTATCACAGCTCACTGCAGCCTGCAACTTCTGGGCTCAAGAAATCCTCCTGCCTGAAGCTCCCGAGTAGCTGGGACAACAGGTGTGTATCACCATGCCTGGCTAGTTTTTTCTGTTTTTGGTAGAGATAGGGTCTCACTCTTCATCAGACTGGTCACAAACTATTTTCTTTTCTTTTTCTTTTTTCTTTTTTTTTGAGACAGAGTCTCAAAATGTCACCCTTGCTAGAGTGCTGTGGTGTCATAGCTCAGAGCATCCTCAAACTCAAGGGCTTAAGAGATTCTCTTGCCTCAGCCTCCCAAGTAGGTGTGGCTACAGGCACTTGTCACGTCTGGCTATTTTTTGTTGTAGATGTCATTGTTGTTTAGTTGGCCTGGGCCAGCTTCAAACCCACCAGCCTCAGTGTATGTGGCCAGTGCTGAAACCACTGTGCTACAAGGCACCAAGCCACAGCAAATTCTTGGCTGGGTGTGGTAGCTCACGCCTGTAATCCTAGCACTCTGGGAGGCAAAGGTGGGGGGATAGCTTGAGGTCACAAGTTCAAGACTAGCCTGAGCAAAGCAAGGCCCCTGTTTTCTACTAAAAACAGAAAAACTGAGGCAACAGGATCACTTGAACCTAAGAGTTGGAGGTTGCTATGAGCTGTGACGCCACAGCACTCTACTCAAGGCCACAGCTTGAGAGTCTGACTCAAAAAAAGAAAAAGGAAAAAAAAAAAAGCAAAATCTTTGGTCACTCTTAAAAGCTATTTACTAGAAGGCGGCCACGAGACCTCAGGTTTAGCATCGAGTACTCAGTCAAAGGAGCCCTAAGCCACCAAATGAGGGGACAATAGCAAGCTGGAACCTCCCACATGGTGCATAGGAACCCAGTACAATGAATGAGAGGTGCCCACAGCCCAAGTCAGAGCATGAGGGAACGTCCCTCTATCCACTGCCCTGCCACCATGCTTGCCCACCTGCAGCTCCAGGCAATGCCGCTGCTTCTCTGAGATCTGGCTCCGCAGAGCCTGCTTCTCCTTCAGTAGCGTTTCCAGGGACAGTGTGGCCCAGTCCAGCTTCAGCTCTTCACACCGAGCCTTGAGCTGTGGGGACAAGGGCAGGATAGCTGTAGCAATAAGCCTGGCACGCTGCCACACCTTGGGTGGTCATAGAGAGAATGGGGCGGGGATCCTTCATAGCCAGGAGCCTGTGTGCTTATAGCACAGAGCCACCTCCAGAAGGCCCCTTTAGGACGTGCAGGCATGACCTCAGTGCTGTACTGGGCTGGGCAAAGTGGGGAGAGGAAGGTACATGAACCAGCACCATGGCCTGGAAAGTAAGGCTGCTCATTTAGTACCACATATCCATGGGTTCCCACAGGAGAGGCTGCACAGATCTGTGCCAGCTCTGCAGACCCACAGGAGCCCAGGCAGGGAGCAGAACCTGGAGGAGCTAAAAAGACAGCAAGACCTTTGGGCAGGACCCAGGCCTCCCACCCTAACACCCTGCCAGAGTTTTAGAAGCTGCACAGGCAGTCTCAGGACAAAGCAGTGATAGAGGAACCAGAGGGGAGGCTCAGGGAGAGCCACCCTGCCCCTGTGTACTCTGTGATATTCTAAGTCTCCCACCCCACCCAGTGAGAACCCACCAGCTGCAGGCTCTGGTTGCGCAGCTGGCTGTTGTCCTTCTCCAGCTGTTCTGACTGCTCCCGAAGCTGCTGGTTGTGCGCAGAGATCTCCTTCTGGGCTTGGATCAGGTCGTTGTAGGTCAGAGCCTTCACGCCCAGCTGCAGATACAAGGACACATGGGTGGTGGGCACTCTGGGCCCAACTTAGCTTCCCAGACCCAAGGCCACTCCCTGTCTGGAGGATTCACTCATAATGGCATGGAGGCCAGATGGGAAACGTACCATGTCTAGGCCACCCCCAACTGTCCCAGTTTCCCACTCCACACCACCCTGTTTCAGATATGGGTGGCACAGCCACTACCTCATCGAGCTTCTGCTGGAACAGCCTCCTGATCTCCTCCTTCTGCGCCTGGCAGTGGCTGAGTAGTTGCTGAGCCGTGCCTAGCAGCTGCACATTCTTCTCCTAGGGAGACCAGCAGGTGACCAGGGGGCCACCAGGGAAGGGCCCAGCCCTGTACAACACCCTCAGATACACTGATGAAAAGCCTGGCAGCCCCATGCAGCACATGCTCCAGCCACACAGAGACCAGCAACTGCCTTAGGGGATCCACCGCAGGTAACAGCCCTTTCCCATGAATTCACAAGGAAGTCTGCTGCTACAACAGCAGAAATCAGAACATCCTAAGAGGCTGTCCATGTGGGAAAGGCTGGGGTTCCTAAACATAACATGATACAGGGAGCCACTTAAATGTGAAACCCTTCAGATACCAATGGAAAATAACACTTTAGGAGATGTCAACCAAATAGGGTGAAATGTATGTATGTCTGTGCAAAGTATGGCAGACACCTCATTAATTTTTAAAAACAAAAGTCCAAACAAAAAAATAAGGTGCAGATATAGTGAGACTACAGGATCATGGGCCATTTCAGCATCTTTCCAGAGATCTTTTTAGACAGCGAGAACCCTTTTTGAACTGTTAAGAATCACTGAATAGGCTCAGCGCCTGTAGCTCAGTGGCTAGGGAGCCAGCCACATACACTGGAGCTGGCTGGTTCGAATCCAGCCTAGGCCTGCCAAACAATGACAATTATAATCAAAAAATAGCTGCGCGTTGTGGCAGGCGCCTGTAGCTACTGGGAGGCTGAGGCAAGAGAATCGCTTAAGCCCAAGAATTGGGTTGCTGTGAGCTGTGACGCCACAGCACTCTACCCAGGGCGACAGCTTGAGACTCTGCCTCCAAAAAAAAAAAAAAAAAAAAAAATCACTGAATAAAGAAACATGTAAGCTCTTTCCATCTGCTACATTCCTGAACTGAGAAAAGAGAGGAGACAGCAAGGTGGTTTATGGGTTCAACTCTGCTCACCAGCCACCTGGAAAACACTAGTACAGTCACTTACAGACCAGCTGTGATGGTCAGATGGACCATGCCAAAGAGCAATGCAGGGAGACACAGACAGAACCAGGGAATGACCCAGCTTTTCTGAGCTACAGATCCTCATCTGGGAAGTAATAACACCCACTTGGCACTAAAGGCCACTGAGGGCCCTGACCAAAGATGGCCACCTCTCCATGGGTAAGCGGGGAGGGTAGCAGGCAGAGCCTGCTCCTCCCAGGGGCCTCCATGGCACATGGAGCAAGTGCTGGGACAGCAGGACCAGAGCTCATCTCCTTGCAGAAAGAAGGGTCACAGGTGCCAGTGGGACCCACCTTCTCCTGGTCTAGCAGCTGCTGCAGGTTGGCCTTGTACTGGGGGGTTTTTGTATATGCCAGGAACTGCAGGTACTGAATCTTGAAGGACTCTAGAAAGAGAGACATGGGACATGGCTTTGGAAAGTAGTAATCAGGGTAGAGCTTGGACACAATGATTGCCCTACAAGGCTACAAGGACAAGGAAGCAGTGCTGCAGAAACAAGCCTGTGACACACCAGAGTGGCTGTTTTAGTGCCTGTCCCAGCCCAGGGCCTTCCCCCTCACCTGGGCAGATCCTGGGGCTCCTCACTCTTCCAGCCATTGCATGAGTGTCACAAGCTCAGTGAAGCAGGGAATGCCTGCACCTTTGTGCCACAGGGAGCACCTCAAGTGCAGGGACACTGCCCAGGCCTCTCTCCCCTGACAGCTGGCTACTCCCTGGTCTGGGGTGGGGCTATCCCGGACCCTGCAGGGTGCTAAGCAATGTCCTTGGTTTCCACCCACCCCATGCCAGCAGTGCCCTCATTGTGACAACCAAAGACGTCCCCAGACTTCACATATGGCAGCCAGGTGAAAATGCTGACCTCAGACAACCCCAGATTCCCTCCGCTGACCCCTCTAGCAAGCCAGACTTCAAGCCTGCTATCTAAGTAGAGTGCAGCAAGACTGTCACAGGGGCTGCTGCCAGGTAAGAAACACTCTGTTGGTTGGGATCAGCACAATCCTGGCACCCCTCTACCAGGCAGCTCTGGGAATCATAAAACAAGCTCACCTAGCAGCTTCTGCAGCGCAGGTGGGGTGGGCGCCCCCAGCAGTGGGTTGGGGGAGGGCCGTTGCACACTCGGAGGTAGCTGGTAGAACGGGCTGTGAGGTGACCTGTAGGCATCTGCACAAAAGAACCAGTCCATGTGTCGACCTGAACACACTCCCACAGAGCCCCAGAACCACCTTACAGACTCCCCAGCTTTCTTAAGTAGGAGGTGCAACATGTTTCCTAGAGTCCAAAGACTCCACCAAATGCTGCATCTTGGCAGTCCTGACCACCAAGACAAAGGCCCCTCTGGAAGTCTCCCTCTACTCAGGGTCTTAGCCGCTTGGGAGCAGCATCGCCAGACTCCGGTTTGCACAACACGGTGAAAAAATCCTCAAGCCCACTGGTGAGGCCCTGCCAGGACTGGCCATAGCAGACACCTTGCAGCACCCCCAGCAGGTGTGCAGTTTCCACATAGCCCTCTCCAGATGCGACAGAAACTCTGGGGTGGGGCCATCACAAAGGCACTATAGCCACCTGCGATCCAGAGGAAGGTCGCATCCCCTAAGAAGGGCTCACCCTGGGGTGAGGAGGATGCTGTCTGAGACACAGTTTGAGCGTGCAGGAGATCCAGTGCAGTTTGGTTCTTCTTGGGCTTTCGCTCGGGGTTTGCAGTGTTCATTTTCTTGGGACGCCCACGCTTGCGGCCAGCCATCTTCCTCCCTTTCTTATTCAGCTTCTTCTTGCGGGCTTTAGAAGGAGACGGCTTTTTGGTGGCGGTGGCTCCGACTTTATCTTCCTCAGCACCAGAATCCTGCAGGGCACAGAGCAGGGGTAACAGCGGGATACCCAGGGGGCCAATCTTCCAGCCCTGCCTAGGACAATTGTGGGAGACCTGGTGGCAGCCACGCCTACCAACTGTGCCTGGGGGAGAGCTTACCACAGGGGCATCTGGGGGGCCGGCTGCCTTGTTCTCTGGCATCTTGGTGGGGGTGGTTGCATTGCTTTTATTCTCTCGCTGCTGCCGGCGCCGAGCTGCCTCTTGTTCCTCCTGGAAAGGAAGAGCTAGATGACTCTGGAAAGTGCTGAAATATGTCAGAGACCCTCCTGCACCCACAGGGTACTTAGATTCTGCACCTGAGGGGTCATGAGCCTTGGCTCTGCACTTCAACTATTCTGCCCATAGCATAGACACATCACAGAGACACCAGTGAGCCCATAACCCCATAGCCGTGGCACGCACACTCATGGCAGCACACTCAGATCCAGATGCTTACACCAGCAATAAGGCAGGTGGCCTCTGAACTAGGAGCCACATAGAAGACACACCCTCAGGCATAAGGATGCCTCCCTCCCTGTCTCTCTGCCCCAACTCCCTTCTGGGCAAGATGCACTGAGACTCTACCAAGATACCGTTCTCTTAGGTGATTATCACTGGCAACAGTGTGGTTTAAAGAAGGAAAATGCTGGGCGGCGCCTGTGGCTCAGTAAGTAGGGCGCCAGTGCTCTATACCGAGGGTGGTGGGTTCAACCCCAGCCCCAGCCAAACTGCAACAAAAAAACAGCCAGGTATTGTGGCGGGCACCTGTAGTCCCAGCTACTCAGGAGGCTGAGGCAACAGAATCACCTAAGCCCAAGAGCTGGAGATTGCTGTGAGGTGTGATGCCACGGCACTCTACCGAGGGTGACAAAATGAGACTCTGTCTCTTAAAAAAAAAAAAAAAAAAGGAAAATGCTAGAAAACACCAACCAACTTAAGCTGTCACTGTACTCTCAAGGGAGCAATTGTTACCATATTTGTTAAGACCCCTAATAAGGATGGTGGGAAGGACAGAGGACCTCAGAAGGATCCATGGCTATGAATGGAGGTGGCACTGAGCCGGGTGGGTTGACCTTAGAAAGAAAAAGCATTTGGAAAGACATCCTTTCTGCTTTGGTGTCAAACAAAACAGACAACTCTGAGGCTGGAGAAGCATCAGAGCAGGTTTTATCACTGCCTTCTTCCAAGTCAGAACTTACTACCCTTCTCTATAGGGGAGGGCACTGACAGCAGTGCTGAGAAACAACACTCTGCAAGGAGAGCAAAGAACATTCTGGCCCTGAGCAGCAGAAGCACAGGTCACAGCAATTCTGTACTTCACTGAAAGTAACTTTTAGAAGGCCACAACTGGCTTGGCAACTGTAGCACATTGATTACAGCGCCAGCCACATAAACCTAGGGTAGTGGATTCAAACGCAGCCCTGGCCAGCTAAACAACAATGACAACTACAATAAAAAATAGCCGGGCGTTGTGGTGGGCGCTTGTAGTCCCGGCTACATGGGAGGCTGAGGCAAGAGAATCACTTAAGCCCAAGAATTAGAGGTTGCTGTGAGCTGTGACTCCACAACACTCTACCAAGGGTGACACAATGAGATTGTGTCTCAAAAAAAAAAAAAGAAGACCACAGCTCACCCAAACTACCTTCCTCAAATTATTATAAGAAGACTGGCCTAGGTAAACCCATCAAAGATGGGGACGGTGTAGAGAAAAGAAAGACAGAGACAGGTAAAGGATGGGGTGGTGTGAAAAGCCACAGTTATCATGCCTTAATCCAGCCATCTAGGAATTTCTCAAGTTTTCATACAGCAGCACATCCATGCTATTAGCTCATGGATGAAAACATCCATGGAAGAAAACATACACACTTACCCTGAGTTTTGGATTTTTCAGACTAGAAAAATAATTTTCAAGCTAAAAAAGAAAGAAAAGAAAAATTCTTATTAGAAGTTGAGTACCTAACTCTGTTGGGAATAATGAGACACCCCAGATAACATCAGCTATTCTGGGACAAAGAGCATCACAGAGCATGGCTGGAACAGCTGGTAGCAGACAAGTGTGTGACCTAAGCCTGCTAGGGCAGGAACCGTCCTCAGATCACCAACAAGCTGCAGCTGAACACTGGGGCCACATAGACTTTCTGGAAAGGCACATTCTGTCAGAACGTGGCATCACCCCTGGAAGAGGGAATGACATTCTGCAGAGAAACATCACCCCTCTCCCACCCTAGGCTCCCAGCTTTGCCGACTGGATCACAGAGCAGAGGCCGCATGGCTCCAGTGCCAAAAAGCAGCTCCTCTCATGGGACACAGGTGACCACATGTGTACGTGAAGCCCCCATATCACAGGGCTGAACAGTCCCGGTCCCTTTGAGCAGTCACCTCCAGAGAGAGGGAGCAGGGCACATCTAGCTGGGCAGTCAGCCCGCAACTTATACCAATGCTCCCCAGAAGGGATCTAAATTAAGGCTCTGAGCACTGTATGTAAAGGCCCAAAAAAGGTGGCAAAACTTGATGAAGAAAAACTAGCCCCATGTCCCACCTTCAGAAACCTTAGAGCTAAAGCAAAGGAGGGGCCTGAGGCTGGGGCAATGTTGCCCAGCAGAGGAGGACTACTGGGAGAGAGCAGGCTTCCTGCTGGCCCTGGGCTGTATCAGAGGACCGTGGGGAAGATAGGCAGAAAGGGGCCTCCCAGCCTGATCTGAAGACCTGGAGTCCTGTTCTCTGGATGTAGAGTGAGCTGAGAGCTGGGAGCAGGAGTGGTGGGTGGTCAGGACTGGGATTCCCTGGACAGAAGCTGACTTGGCTCTCCTATATCCAGCAGGGTCATAGGGGCTGCTGGCCAGGGGTACAGCCAGGACACTCACTATGGTCCGGTCGATAGTGTGCAGGTAGTAGGAGACCGGCTTCCCCGTCCATGACACCGAGCCCTTCAAGGGTGACAGCTCCACAACACGCATGATCGTGCCAATGTCTGCACACAATAGGAAAGGTTACCACAGAGCTGCATAGCTGCCCCAGCCTGTAGGCCTCTCTGTACAGCACCCTGACCCTAACCACTACCATATAGGCAGAACAGGAAATAGACCTGAGCCACATCACCTTCCCCCTTCCTACCTCGCTTGGGGCAATATCTTCCCACCTCACTAGCTCCAGGCCTCACAGCCCCCCACAGAGGCCCAGGGTGTCTCCAGCACCTGGTCTGTGACCTCCTCTAAGCTGAAGGGGCTTGTAATAGATAAACTGCAGATAGGTCCAACTGAGGGAGATCTAAAGGACTTGCAGAATTATCTAGAAACGGAGGCACCTGTAGCTCAGTGGGTAGAGTACTGGCCACATACATCAAGGCTGGAGGGTTCAAACCTGGCCCAGGCCAGCTAAAAAAACAATGGCAACAACAACAACAAAAATAGCTGAGTATTGTGGTGGGTACCTGTAGCCCCAGCTACCTGGGAAGCTGAGGCAAGAGAATCATTTAAGCCCAAGAGCTGGAGGTTGCTGTGAGCCGTGATGCTACAGCACTCTACCCAGGGCAACAGCTAGGGACTCTGTCCAAAAAAAAAAAAGAATTATCCAGAAGCTGGATAGTCTTCTTACAAGTTGAAGCAAACATAGTTCAGGGCTGCAAGAGTAGCAAGCACTAGGTGGCACCTGTGGCTCAGTGAGTAGGGCGCCAGCCCCATATACCGAGGGTAGCGGGTTCAAACCCAGCCTCGGCCAAAACTGCAACCAAAAAATAGCCAGGTGTTGTGGCGGGTGCCTATAGTCCTAGCTGCTCAGGAGGCTGAGACAAGAGAATCGCGTAAGCCCAAAAGCTGAAGGTTGCTGTGAGCCATGTGACATCATGGCATTCTACCGAGGGCGGTAAAGACTCTGTCTCTACAAAAAAAAAAAAAAAAAGAGTAGCCAGCACTTACTAACACTTGCACCTCTGAGCACCCAGCCCTGACCTTGTCTTGCCCTATGGGGCAGCCATGATGACCAGCAGTATAGCCTGGAGCTGACAAGTCAGCAGGCTCAGCTCAACCCATAAGAAGCACTAAAGAAGCCAGCTCATCCCTGCTGCAGGCTTTCTGCAGTCTAAGGTCTCTACTATCCACATGGCCACAGCCTGCTCTGACCATCTAAGCACGTGGGTGAGCGGCTCTGTGGACAAATTCCCTAAAACTCTCATCCAGGGAAATTCCCCCCAGGGGCCCCTGGGCTGTATCTGAGGACATCTGTGGTTGTCACAATAGGGGGTACTCCTGGCACAGAGTGGGTGGGGGCCAGGGATGCTGCTCAATGCCCTGAAATGCCAAGGACACACCCACCCCAGCCCCAACCAATATCCACAGGGCCCAGGAAAAGCCCTGTGATAAAAGACATCAGATGTTTAAAATTATCAATACTAGGCATGGTGGCTCACATCTGTGATCCCACTACACTGGGAGGTTGAGGCAGGAAGATCTCTTGATCTGAGAACCAGCCTGAGCAAGAACAAGACCCTGTCTCTACTGAAAGTAGAAAAACTAGCTAGACGTTATAGCAGGTGCCTATGCTCTCAGCTACTCAGGAGGCTGAGGCAGGAGGATCATTTGAGCCCATGAGTTTGAGGTTACTATGAGCTAGGCTGACACCAAGGTACTCTGGCTTAGGCAACAGAGTGAGATTCTATCTAAAAAAGAAAAATAAATTACTGACACTAATTAAAGCAATGACAGTGTCTTACCACTCAAGTTTCTACTGTTTATTCTGAAGTTCAAGGGTGCAAAGGGTTTTGAGGACACAATCCTGCCACCTGAAACACAAACATTGATCACTGCCATGTATGAGAAAGTAAACACACACAGACACTAGCACAGAACAAGCCACACAGAAGGAAAGAAACACTGAACGCATGGAAACCACAGCTGAGTCCCATCTTCTTCTAAGTCTTCTTACAAGTTGAAGCAAAACCATCTACTACCTTCCATGTATGAGCTTGTCATACAAATAATCTCCCTTCAAAAATTGTCCCCAAGTCTTCCCCAAATCCCACCACATAGACCCTGACCCAGCACTCGCACACTGGGGGCAGGATCCTCAGACGAAGCTCCTCAGACAGCTGCAGGCGTGGCCCACAAAGAACAGCCCCAAAGTCCAGGGTTTGAGATGGCCACTGCCAGGGAAGGTGCAGCTGGAGGTAGAGCTTGCTTGGTGTGTCTGCAGTGATTTCCAGGATTTCTTGTTAAGTGAGGAAAGAGGAACAGAATAGTATGCACATAGCTGGTTCTTTAAAAGCCCACATAAAAGACAAAGCAGAAGGCCTGAGAAGGGAGCCTGCCAGGGGCACAAGGATGGGCCCTCTCCAGGCTGCAGAACACTTCACACATCCCAGAGTAAGACCTGAAAGGACAAAGGGTAAACCCCCCAACCTGTACACAAATACACCAAGCCAACTGCAAATTCAAACTGATACCAGTCATAAGGAAAAATAATTATTTAATATCTCAACTAACTCTTTAACAGAAGTCTGTCTATATACCATTAATGTGATAAATTCTAAGGACACAAAGAACCACAGAGAAACCTTAACCTTCACTGAGTAAGTCTGCTATTAATTTATCAACTATCAACCATAATTATAAAACTTTCATGTACACTGCAGGAAAAACAT
This sequence comes from Loris lydekkerianus, assembly GCA_963574355.1. NCBI lineage: Eukaryota > Metazoa > Chordata > Mammalia > Primates > Lorisidae > Loris > Loris lydekkerianus. Next base: position 40,192 of record CAUYPK010114903.1, read on the forward strand.
TATAAGTAAATACATTAACACTTTAAGGAACCAAATTTTTCAGTGTAAGAATAAGAGACAAATGGCTCAGCACCTATAGCTCAGCAGCTGGGGCAGCAGCCACATACACCAGAGCTGGTAGGTTCGAACTCAGCCCAGGCCTGCCAAACAATGACAACTACAACCAAACAATACCCAGGTGTTGTGGCAGATACCTGTAGTCCCAGCTAATTGAGAGGCTGAAACAAGAGAATCGCTTAAGCCCAAGAGTTTGAGGTTGCTGTAAGCTATGACGCCACGGCAATCTACTGAGTGCGACATAAGTGATACTCTGTCTCAAAAAAAAAAAAAAAAAAGAAAAGATGTTACCATTAGAGAAAGCTAGATGAAATGTATATGGGAATATGGGAACTTTCTATATTATCTTTGCAACCTGTCTATAAATCTAAAATTATTCCAAAATACCAAGTTTTTTAGGCTGAGCATGGAAGCTCATGCC
>CAUYPK010114906.1:0-21291 GCA_963574355.1 Loris lydekkerianus
AACAAAATCCCAAAACCAGAGATGTTGGCATGAATGTGGAGAAAAGGGCACACTTCTACACTGCTGGTGGGAATGCACACTAATACGTTCCTTCTGGAAGGATGTTTGGAGAATACTTAGAGACCTAAAAATAGACCTGCCGTTCGATCCTATAATTCCTTTACTAGGTTTATACCCAGAAGACCAAAAGTCATAATATAACTAAGACATCTGTACCAGAATGTTTATTGCAACACAATTCATAATTGCTAAGTCATGAAAGAAGCCCAAGTGCCCATCAACCCACAAATCAACTTGAAAATTGTGGTACATGTATACCATAGAATATTATGCAGCCTTAAAGCAAGATGGAAACTTTACCTCTTTCATGTTTACATAGATGGAGCTGGAACATATTCCTCTTAGCAAAGTATCTCAGGAATGGAAGGAAAAGTATCCAATGTACTCAGCCCTACTATGAAGCTTATTTATAGCTTTCACATGAAGATTATAGCCCAACTATAGCACAAGAATACGGGGAAAGGACCAAGGAAGGGGAAGGTAGGGGAGAGGTTAGGGTAGGCGGAGGGTAATGGGTGGGCCCACACCTACAGTGCATCTTAGAATTGGTACAGGGGAAACTTACTAAATGCAGAATACAAATGTCTACATACAATAACTAAGAAAATGCCACAAAGGCTACTTTGAACAGTTTGATGAGAAAATTTTAGATTGTATATGAAACCAGCACATCGTATCCCTTGATTGCACTAATGTACACAGTTATGATTTAACAATAAAAAAATAAAAAGATGAGAAAAAAAAAAGAAAAACTGTGATTCACCTGTATTAGATTCTAGCTGTCTGAAATGCCAGCTCATATAATAAGATATAGCTGTTTAAGTAAACTGGTGTGTTCACAGGACTAAGAAATTAGCCAAAACATAGAATTATATATAGTAGTCAGATTTTATTCATTTTTTTCTTTACTGCTTGTTTGTCCTAAAATGACATATTGGTTTTAACATATAAAACTTTTAGTTTCAAAGTAGAACTGAAAGAAATGAAATATATTCACCCCAAAATGCATTTTCGACGTATTTGGGGATGGCTGCCACAGAAATGTCATTTCTAAACCTTGTTAGAAATACTGGTCCCAATCTACAGACTATATACCAAAAGATTGGAAATCTGTCTCCAACTCTAAGACTGATAGGTAAGAAACTTCAAAAGCCTTAGGCCTTAACAAAGACAGCTCAATTCACTAGCCCAGTCATACTTCGGAAAGCAGACAGTGCTGGATTTTCTGTTGGCTTCACTGGAGAAAATCTATACAGTCCTCTGTTTACTTCTTAATCCTGGTGTAGTTCTTGAGATATCTTCCAGGGTTTGCTTTCCAGTAACAGATGTACACATACCAAAGAATTTACTCAATTGGTTTTGACCCATCCGCCCAAGATGGCCCTCCCACCACTTACGAAGTCCTCTAGCAGATGACCTTTGATCTCTGTGAAGGCACAAACCATTCTGAGCTACAATGTGCCACACTCTGAATTGTTTTTTTTTTTAAAAAAAAGGTTCCTTCCCCTACTTCATTACATCTCCATAAGTTTCAGCCAGTGACAGGTTCTCCTCAGGAATTGGAGGGAAGGACCTAATGAACAACTTGAGGGAAAGTGGATGAGCCCCTGGGAGAGCCTGCTCACGACCCCGTGGCCATCAAGTTGGCTAGATTACTACTTCATTCCCACATTAAATCTTCTTCCCCCAAGAAAATCAATAAACCTAAGCTCAATCAGTGGAAAAACTGTGTGGAGACAATGGTTAAGAGTTTTAGTCATCAGGATAGAAAGTATATTCTCAATAGGCATCTTCATTTGCTGCTATATTCACTGTGGCCTTTGGGTTTTTTTGTACTGCCTGTTGTTCCCAGTGTAATTTTAAACCTATCCCTAGTCCTAATAAGGTTGATCCCTATACAAATGCAGTAAATCAGTAATTATTTTTAATGACTATTTCATAGATGTAAAATGTAACAATAAGAGTGGGGAAATGAAGCCAAAAAAGCTAACCTGAAGCACTACAGCTGACCTATTTTGTTCAGCCCACATTCTTTTCCCCACATACAATCCTAATTAAGATTTCACATGATTGTGAGGATATAAAAGACTTTGGTGGAGGCAATAACACTTACACAATAAGTGTTTGTATATTGCTAAAATTTACTTTTATGTTGTTTACATATCGTTATATTGTTAGAAAACGGTACCTTTATGTTGTTTTCTTTGATGATTTTTTTTTTCATTTTTGGCCGGGGCTGGGCCTGAATCCGCCACCCCCAGTATATGGGGTCGGCGCCCTACTCCTTGAGCCACAGGTGCCACCCTCTTTGATGACTCTTTTAGATAAAGTTAAAATTGTCTAGGTTTGTTTCCTTGTATCCCATTACAAAAACTACTGAAGTTGTAACTGAGACAGAACAGATCTGAGAGGCTACTCTTGCAGTTCTCCAGTATTGCTGGCCTTCTAACACTAAAGCTTGTTGGAGCTAATACTCATCTCTGCATTTGGCTGACAGTGACAGACAGCCACACCCTCTTAGTCCAGTAACTTACCTGCCTCAAACTAAGAAAAAAATCTAGGTATAATGATGAAGCTATTTATATACTTATGTGTATAACAATATATAAGCTTATGTATGTGTACCTCTCTCTCTTGGTTTTCTACCTTTTTTAGTTGCATAAAGTTCTCATGAGTTGCTACACACACACATGCAAACTTACACATGCAAATCTATACACACAGTATAAATTTTAAAGACAATTTTGTAAGAATAAACATATATACGATATGTTTTTAAAAGCTGTTTCTGGTCTCTGTGTGTGTCTGTCTGCCTGATAGTTCTCAGTCACACATAAAATTCTTGTAGCTTGCTAATGTATACACACAGACTTATGTATACTGTAAAGTTGAGGGGAAACTTCCTCTTTCACTCAAAAGCTTGCTGAAAGATCCACCCACAACTGATGCAGATTCATAAGAGAAAGGTTTATTTACCAGGTGAAGGGGAGAATCACAGAGTACCTACCCAGTACTCCAGTGAGGTTGAAAGGTTTTTACATCAGTCTTTTGGCAGGAAGGGGAAATGAGGAGTGCAGGTAATTCTTTTTAGAGATGACAAATAGTGTTAAGGAGGACAAATGAATGGGAGAAACAAATTGACATGTAAATTATTCTGTTTGCAAATTAAATTAACCTGAGATACAGTATTATATTTAAATAATTTGGGCCAGGTCTGGTTGCATTATTGATCTTCTTTCCTGCCGTATATTGGGATAACAAGGAGAGGAAGGGAAGTCAACTGCCCCTTTGATCTTTTGATCAGGTCAGTCTGGTTTATGCAAATAAAGGGAAGCCCCTTCCAATGCATCCTGATCTCAAATTGCCTTTTATTCAAAATAATCTTTATAGCAAAGAGTCATATTTTGGGACAAAATTTCCTGAGCTCCTTTAGTGCAAACCACTCCACTCTGAAAGTGCAATTTGTAAGGATAACCATCTACATCATACATTTTTGATGACTATTTCTGGTATTAGGGGGGAGTAATTTTTAAGCTATTTGATATTTTTCCCAAATGGATGTGTATTACCTTAATACTTAGATAAAATAATAATTAAACTACCAATACACAGAATAGATGTTATAACAGAAGATATAACAGAAATTGAATTACTTTTCAACTTTTAGGGATTTTCACATTTATTTCTACATTTTTCTATGAGGAAGAGCTGCTGGAGAAGTTTCTGACATAACACTCAGGAAATCATTATCTTACACTGTGAAGCTCAGAGGCCAAAAAACTTTTCTTAATGCCCATGTCACATTAAGGCTCACTCTTCTCATCAATACACTCCTCATTAGTTGTGATAAGGCAATCTTATCAGGTCTCCTGAGATCCCAAAGGAAAAGACTCATTTGCTGCTTCTAGGAGTACTTTATTCCAGGCCTTCTTAGAAAACTATTTAAACTCTTCCCTCTTCTCAGTCTGGGTACTCCCTGTCACACCAGGGATCCCAAGTGCAGAGCACTCAGACAAATGCAGCATTGTTCACTGGTCTTAAGTTTTCTTCTGGCTTTTTTAGTTTTTTCACAATAATTATTATTGCTCTTTAGTTGTCAAATACTATATTTCCCTATAAAAACAAGAAGCAGGCATTCCTACAAAAGAAAGCTGGAGAATTTATGATTTTTCCCGGCAATGACAAATGTTTCAAATGACACTTTTTGTTTGTTTTAATGACATTTTCTTCGGCAGGATTATAGTACAAAAATAGCTCTTAATAACTTGTTGCATGTCTCTCTTTGTCCTAACTCCGTGGTCAGTTGCTAAGGATACCTCTAGTCCTTAAATCAATCATGCCGAGTTCTTAAGCCCAAATTGAAAATCTGTGTTTATTGGATTGTTGGGTGTAATGTGCCAATAACATCTTCTCATACAGATGGCCCAGATTTTTAAAGACTTTCCTGCTGTGGATATGCATGACTAAGAATGGCTTTGTGTGTTTCTTTCTCAGTATAAACTGGGTAAGAAATTAACTTCAATAAGTACTATAATTTTCCCTTCTAGCAAAAGATCATCTTTGACCTCTGAAAAATCTGTTTGTTCACATAGTTCACTGGTAAGTTTTTGTTTTACTAAATTATGTATAATTTTCTCCATCTTTGAACTATGTGCTCTGCTGTGAATGGCTCTCTGGAGAGGATTCAGCTCCAAGTAAGTGACAAGTGATCATCTTTTGTTAGACTACAATTTAGGAAAAAATTGGACATTGAGATAATTTCTGATGCAAGCAGTATATACATTTCATTACTTGATGTCTGCTATACTACTAGATGATGTGTGTAGCATGTTGTTTTTAATAGCTGTGTTCAGAACTCATGAATAAGAAAAGATAGGCAGAATTTGAGAACATGTGAGGAAAATGAATAAATTATTTTAAAGTTTTTTTGAAAATTAAATCACTGGATTTCATTCTTTAAGGTTTTGTATAAACACTGCAAAATCTTTGACTAGAATTAGGCAATATAATGAATCATCTAGGAGCTTCTACTATACTTAGAACAACTCTTTGTTCCACTCTCTTAATTCCCTTGATGAGAATCCAGGTCTTTTGAAGTCATGTAGGAATTTGATAGCCAAATGCTGATAAGCATCAAAATTGACCACTCCTTGTAGTAGCACCTTAAATATTTGGTGCATGAGGAAATGAGTTTCCACAACTTTCATGGTGGTCTGATTGAATTTAAATTTTCTATAAGATATAAGCAAGATTATGTAAGCTGTATTAAGGAATTGAAGCAGGGTTGTCTGCAATTCCAGAACCTGAAATCTCAAGTGCAAGTGCAATAGGGGAGTAACTGCTGCATACATGCCACCCCAGATGCATGTACATTGAGAAGCAGGGGGCCCATTCAGTTATCTGTGGGAACTACCTGGACTAAAGATTGCAAATCTCAGGTTGTAGGAGTACTACTGAGTGCAACAGTGCAAAGAATCTTTTTTTAGTGTATTTGTGTCTGTGTGTGTAACTTTAGCAAATTCTTTCTGCCTGTGAGATTTTTTTTTAAATAAGTTAAGTAAACCTTAGTCTTTACACTGTGGGGCAGTGCCTGTGGCTCAAAGGAGTAGGGTGCTGGCCCCATATGCTAGAGGTGGTGGGTTCAAAACCAACCGTGGCCAAAAACTGTAAAAAAAAAAAAAGGAAAGAAAGAAAGAAAGAAATACATTGTGGTATTTGAAAGGCACAGAAGGACAAATGAAAAACTTGTACTGTGTCTTAGTTTCTGAAGTGTAAACTGCATGGTACATTGTCCTGGCATTCTGGCCTTCATTTCTTAAGACTTTTCCTTTAAAGACACACAGCCTGACATAGGTGGACTTCTGCAGGCCTCTAACTTTAAGCACAGAATTTTTGCCTTACTGTCAAAGGTATAAACATTTAATAAATCATTTTTCCATAGTGATTTTAAAAGATGTGCAGACATCTGGATTTCTCAGATCTACCTGACTAAGAATTCATAGGCATTATTTTAGTGTCCACCACATCAACATAGAGAATAAATTCCCATCAGGAACAGGAGGTTTCTGTAGCTGTGAGGCTTATTCTGGGTTATGTTCTCTTACCAGTCCTGGCAGGAGTGATATGTGATAGACAAAAGAATGTGGTCTCAGTCATTCCCATAATGCTTGAATACAATAGCATTTTATTATCTAATAATTTTATAATGTTTATTTCAACTAAAGTTTATTCTTAATGATTCCAACTTTAAATACTAAACAATTGAAGAACATAGAGATTTAACGACATATGTTTTTGTATTTACTTTCACAATTGCACAATTCTATATTCTCCTGTCTTGAGAACCTGTTACATAAAAAATATAATTGTGAGTTTTAATGTATATATTATGTGTCAAAAGCATGATGTGAAACAGAAAAATGATATTTCCAGTATATTCTTTACTGGAAAAATCACACTAAGAGTGATCTGTTGAAATTAATATATTACATTTCAAAATAGGCATTGCAATGACTGTCCCAAGTAAATAACTAGAACTTGGAAATTTTGTCAAAAAAAACATAGATGAATGAATAGAAGAATTGGGGAATCATAGCCTGACACAGAAAAAATGAAAGGCCTTGTACTCACCTGGACATTACAAAGTGTTACATGTTGAAAGGGAAGAAAACTGCTTTTGAACAGATTCAGAGGGCCAGGAAAAAAGCTGCCTGAGACAACTTTACTCCAAGCTAGCACAGAGCTTCCTAGCACAAGGCTTTTTTATTGAAGGAGCAGGAGCTTTCTCTTTTATTTGTCAGAAACTTCCCCAATGACATATAGAAGTAGGCAAAGGCTGAACCTTAGAACTTAGATATTCTATCGTCATGTGATTTAAAGGATGGGCTTAATGATCATCATAGACCTGGGCAATAATTTTATCCTAACTTCAAATTGCAGTGATGTAGGAGGAAGAAATTTGCGGCATCCCTACTCAACCAAAGCATGTACCCCTTATAAAATAAGAAAAAATATTTACAAATGTCAGGGTAAAATGAATGCATTAATTTTTCTTGTGTGTTATTGTGTAACAAAAAATAATTTAAGTAAGCCTGAAATTCTATCCAATAAGTCATGTTTATCTTATCCAATAACTTTTTTCTAATATTCTTATATTTTTCAGGCCAACTATATCTCTTCTCTTCAAAGACATCTAGATTTTCTGCAAGCTTAATTGCAATGCACTCACTATTCAGAGACTCAAGGAATATTTGGTAGAAAAGATACAGAATTAAGCTGCTGAGATTATCACTGGGAGTTCCTGAGTTTACTAACCTGAAGATTAGGACATACTTACAATTCTAATTCATAGAATTGAGTCAAAAACATAGATTGCTTAAGTGAGAGATTGTAGATTCTCTCACACTTACCAATAATTTTGAATCTTCATGTATGTATATAACATCGGCATTTTACTTGCCTACATTGGCATTGGATAAACTATGTTTGCCTGTAACTATAAATTTATTATTTGATTCTTAAAGAAAACCTTAGTGTTTTATTTTTGTAATCAACATAAATAGATACTGAAGCTCAGAAAAATTTGGGAAGAGAATCCAGAGTCATGGAATTAATTGATTTTATGACCAGGAAAAGAACTCAGTTCATCTAATTCTAAATTTTGTTTTACTATATATCGTTTCAGAAGCAAATTCTTATATAAAGGCAGAGAATCAATCCAGCTGTTTTCTGATTATTTCCATGCTTACTAAACCAAGGAAAAGTGATATAATCCGTGCCAGTAAAAATTCAACATGTTAGGTACTTCTCATTAAGTCCCTCATAGTGAAAGGGCAAATAATAAATTTAACCAAATGTTTTATTTAAAGTCATATGTCATACTGAGAAGGGTTTGATCTCTGACAAATTAGTATTTTTATGTGCAAATAAGAAAGTATGTTCAGAACAACTGCAAAATTGAATAGTCTTTAGAACTTACCTTTGTATTGCTAAGACTATAGGGCTACCTTACCATATGCTCACACACATACACACATTGAGCAGAGAGTCTAGACAGAGAACAGGAGAGGCTTTCTGACTTTGTAAAGCAGCACATCATTTTCCCTTTGTCTCTGGAGGTTTAAAGCATGATAAAAGTTAAACCCACAATGTGGACAGTGTGGAAGCAGTTGAAATACTACTAATATTTAGACTATTTCATAAAATAGATAGCGTTTTTCTTCAGACACATATCTTAATAGGACCCATTAATGAAAACTGGAAAAGGCAAGAGAAAAATGAGGCATACTGTTAGCTGTTAGTAATGATGACATTCTACATGGTATCAGGGAAACCTGTAAAATCTAACACCAAATATTCCAAAATTTGCAAAAAAAAAAAAAAATACACATGAAAAACATAGTTTGCACTCTTAAAAAGTAGCAATCCTGATGATAATAATTTATATGACCTATTCTCAATTATGACTAATTTTCCCTAGTCATGTTAATGACTACATATAGTTAAAATTACTTAGGAGACTCATGTGGCTGGCACCTTTTGTATAAGGACAGTGAATGTCTGCTCTTGCTCCTCACTGTGAAGAAGAATACAGAATGAAACCGAGACTGCCTGGTCCAAACACTCCTCCTGCTGACAGAGCATGTGACCACTGACATGTTGCTCTCAAGTCTGTCATGAGTGAAAGGATTTTATAGGTCCTTACTTCCTACGTGTGATGTAAAGATCAATGAGTCAATAGATATAATCACTTGTTAGCATGACATTGGCACCAAGTGAACTCCCACAATGTCATTACCTTTATTCTCAATAGTAATGTTTTTCTGTAAAATTGATTCAAATGCTCGCATTTTTAAAATATTTAGAGGAACTAAGGAAGTATACCTACACACACACACACACACACACACACACACACACACAACTATGGTGTGTTTAACTGCTGTATACTGCTGTATACCTGTAACTGGTGTGTAACCTTAGGTGATGCTGTGTATATCATTGTAGTATAATAGCATCTGCTGACATCATCTTACATCATATTTAAATAATTTAATGTATTCAAAGAATATATTTAAAGAATTATTGATTAATAATCATCTATTTATATAAAAACATTCTAGAAAAGATAAATTTCATGACGAAGTTCCAAAGTATTAAGAACACTATTCTTAAATTTTTAATTCCTACTTTTACAGGTTTGCTTGCTTCTTAACAATTAATTTGTTTGCTGTTATTCTCTGGAAAGTCATCCTTTTGTCTGGAAGATCCTAGGTGGTATCAGCACCATTACAGGATCAATGGAAGGGAATAGCACACCCTCTACTGACTTCGCTTTCATAGGGCTGTTCAACAGAAAGGAAACGTCAGGTCTTCTTTTTGCCATCATCACTGTCATCTTCTTCACTGCACTGATGGCCAATGGAGTCATGATCTTCCTGATCCAAACTGATTTGCGCCTCCACACACCCATGTACTTTCTCCTCAGCCACCTCTCCTTCATTGACATGATGTACATCTCCACCATTGTGCCCAAGATGCTGATCGATTACCTGCTGGGTCAAAGGATCATTTCCTTTGTGGGGTGCACAGCTCAACACTTTCTATACCTCACCCTTGTTGGGGCTGAATTCTTCCTTCTGGGTCTCATGGCCTATGACCGCTATGTGGCCATCTGCAACCCACTGAGATATCCTGCCATCATGAGCCGCCGGGTCTGTTGGATGATCATAGCAGGTTCCTGGTTTGGGGGCTCTTTGGACGGCTTCCTCCTAACCCCCATCACCATGAGCTTTCCTTTCTGCAATTCCCGGGAGATTAACCATTTCTTCTGTGAGGCACCTGCAGTTCTGAAGTTGGCATGTGCAGACACAGCTCTCTATGAGACAGTGATGTACGCGTGCTGTGTTTTGATGCTGCTGATTCCTTTCTCTGTGGTGATTGCTTCCTATGCCCGAATCCTGACCACAGTCCACCACATGAGCTCAGTGGAGGGGAGGAGGAAGGCATTTGCCACCTGTTCATCTCACATGATTGTGGTGACCTTGTTCTATGGGGCTGCCATGTATACCTACATGTTACCTCACTCTTACCACACGCCTGCCCAAGACAAAGTCCTCTCCATGTTTTACACCATCCTCACACCCTTGCTGAACCCCCTCATCTACAGCTTGAGAAATAAAGATGTGACTGGAGCTCTGACAAGGGCACTTGGAAGGTTTAAGGGTTCTCAAAGAGTGTCAGGACATGCCTTTTGACGGTCAGTTACTTCCTTTGCTGAAGGTAAATGGGAGACTCTGTGGTCATTGTGGCCATGCTGTCCTTGAGGGAATAAACAGGAAGGAATGGTGTGATATCATAGTTATATATTAGTTTTCTTCCATGGTTCCTGGATCATCACTCCCATAGCTCTTGGAGTGCTTTGGGCCTCAGAAAACAGAATCTTTCTGACTTTCTCCTGCCATTTGTTCACTTGCTCCTTTTTCTTCCCAAGCAGGTCTTAAAAACTAAAAATATTCTCTAACCTTTTCCCACTTATGGTCATAAAGAAATTCTTTGACCTGTCTTGTCTGATTATAGGTCATAAGCTCCTTATTTCAGAAGGAGACCTGCCCCATTTCCTGGAGGAAGGAATATTACACAGACAACCTAAGAATAATCTGAACAGATAGGGCCTGCTGGCTTTCCCCACTCCCAGTCTATCATACCCTTCTTCTATAATCACATTTCTACACAGTTGCCTATGGGTCAATCGTGCCTAGCTAATTAAGTCTCCATGAAAAGCCCAAGAGCATGGGATATAGAAAACTTCTGGACAATTGAACTTGAGACTTACTGGAAGGTAATCAAGAACTCATTTGTGTGCCCAGGAGGGTGGTACACCCCAACTCCTTAAGACCAGAAGCTCTTGCACTTAGAACCCTTCCAGACCTTGCCCCTTTATCTTTTCATGTGACTGCTTATTTGTATCCTTAGTAATATTCTTTATAGTAAACTTGAGTCAGTGTTTCCCTGAGTTCTGTGAGTCACTCTAGCAAATTAACGAAGCACAAGGATTAATTGGATAGTTGTGAAAATTTTTTAATTTTTCAATTAAATACAGGCAGTCCCTGAGTTACAAGCATTCAACTTATATGTAACTCACATTTAGGAACAAAGGCTATTACAGTAAGTCCCTGACTTGTAAATATCCAACTGAGATAAAACTTGCACTTATGAATAGAGGCTATTACAGGTAATAGGAAAATGTTCCTGTTTTGACTTACATACAAATTCAACTTAAGAACAAACCTACAGAACCTATGTTGTTCATAACCCAGGGAGTGCCTATACCCTGAAATGTGACTTCTTGGCAAACTGAGTATTTTAAAATGACGGTGTACCCAGGCCTCTTGAGATTTTCATACCCCAGCATTTTTAGTGACCAACATAATGTGAATTCTAACTAGGCTCTTGTTTGTATGCACTTTGTAACCTTTCGCTTCCTCCCCAATATTCCTTGTTCTCACAGCAATCATCAACTGCCAGTATATTGTCTGTTAAGCAGGAGGAGACAACTTCAGAGTCACAAGAAAAATATTTGAGTTTGCCTTATAGAAGAAATGAATGCCTTTCAGGAAGTCAGGTGCTGATTCTGAGAAGTCTGGTTACTCAACATGTTATCTTAGACTGAAGAAAGACAGACTTCACTCATAGTTCTCTGAAATTCTCTTCATTACCCACTAGCCAAAATATCTCCACTTCATCTCTTTTGAAAGATGAATCTGAGACATTTTTCTCTCCCAACTTCTTCCTTTTGCTGAATTGAGTATACCTTTCTCTATCTCCAAGCTCCAGTGTCCATTTGGCTTCAGCTGCCTATTGGGTATTAGAGCCCAAATTTGGGCTCTGAGAAGAGAGACAACTCAGGTACCAGAGAAGGCTTGTAATGAATATCTCAGTGAAACCAGAGTAAAAGGAGAACCTTGGCTGCTTGGCAGCCCCAACCCTTAATCCCATCTCCTTCAACCCCCATGCTGCTGCTTACCTTGCATAGCTTTAGATCTATGGTTCCTGAGCTTCCAGAGATACCCTCTGCAATGCCTATGCCTCTGGAACTTCTCCTCACCTATGCAGCTGCACCTCTGCAATTTTTGCACTGTTGAAGCCTACCCCAATCCTCGTGGCTTCACCTGCATGGTTCCCATGATGTGGTTTGATCCTGTAGCTCCACCCATGGCAGTTACTTCCCCATCTCCAGGATGCAACACCAGCTCTGAGGCTTCTGTTGGGCTTGGGCCTGTGGTTCCATCCATAAAGGCCTCACAGCAGCTGTTGGTTCCATTGCTGCCCCCAGGATGCAAGACTCTGCTTCCATGGCTCCAGGGCTCCTGTGGGGGCAGTAACTCCAGCCTTGAGATTCCAATGCTGTGCGTCATCCCCACAGAACTGCCCTGAGGTCCAACATTCCACCAGATATTTACCCCAACTTGAGATCCCATTACAACTGAACCTGGGTCAAGAAAATGCCCACAGCCAAAACATCCATGACCACTGCCTAGATAGCTTCACCCAGATGCCAGTGTCATCTCTGCAGAGAGACCCTGGGCACAGAAATCCTCCATAATCTCAGCCTCAATGGAGAAGGTTTTACCCAACCCACAACTCAAGCTTTAAAAACTCTCTGGGGAAGAATCTACCACTCCCCACAAAAATCATGCAGCACTGACTTAAACTGTGACAATCACAGAGGAACAGGACAAAATAGAATACCTTCAATACAGGCTCCCAGTGGACCTGCCCCTCCCATTCTTGGACAACATATCAGAGTGGGAAATAAAAGCACCATCTAGGAACCACCACTTGTTCCCCCTACTTAGGAGAGTTCCCAGAAAAGAAGAACAAGTGTCCTGCAAATCTACCAGCTCTGAGGTGATAGAATGGCTCTAGATGAGAAGAAATAAGCAAATTAACCCTGACAACATGAAACAGTAAAACCACAAAGGGATCATAATCAATGCACAGTAGTGGAACTAACCAAAAGGAAATTCTCAAAATGTCCAATATGTAATTAAGAATACAGATAGTAAATGAGATGAATAGAATTGAAGAGAAAGTTGAAAATAAACAAAAAGAAGCCCCCAAAGAATTACAAGACATCAATTTAAAAAATTACTAAAGAGCTAAACAACATAAGAAATGACATAATAGAACTTGAAAAAAATTAAAGAATCATTTAGAGATTTTCAACATGCAGCATAAAGCTTTACCAACATGCTAAAGCAGGCAGAAGAATCTTGGAGCTTTAATACTACACTCCTAAGGTAACCTTCACATTTAAAGATGCAAAAAACAGGATAAAGAAGACTGAGCAATCATTCAGAGAAAAAAAGAAACTATGAAAAGCGAACTATTATATAAATTGTAAGTATCCCTGTGGAAGAAGAAGAAAGGCGGGGGGGGGGAGCATGGGAAAACTATTCAAGGGAATTATTGAGATTATTGAAAAAAAGGTCCTTCAAACACATATTGACAGAGAGATTCAAACGTCCAGATACAAGATGGTCATCAAACACCAGGAAGATTCATAGTAAATAAGACATCTCAAATACATACAAAAATCAAATACACAAATTCAAAATAAAGAAAAAAATTCTACAGGCTGTAAGATGAAAGCAACAACTAACTTAAAAAGGAAAACCCATCTAATAGCAGACTACTTTGTGGATTAGCAATAATCTTACCTCAGATTAACCTCGTTAACTATGTTACTGCAACTGCACAAACCTAGAGACTACTCAGTGGAGATGTTATAAGTTAGAAGGAATTTAGACCATATCTTCACTATTCTTAAACATAACAATGACCAGCCAAGAATCTTGTATCCTGTGAAACTAAGTTTTGTAAATAAAAGAGAAAAAAAGAATTTCCATACAACCAAATACTGATAAAATTTTCAAGGCTATATTTTCCCTACAGGAAATACTCAGAACTGTATTATACATGAATTATCACAATCAATACTAGTATAAAATCACCCAAAGAAGCCTAAAACTCACAACTCTCATGAAACAGCACAAGAGGGAAAACAAAGCAATAAAGTAATACCCAACACCATAAAAAGAATGGTGTCACATATATTATTCTATCACTCAAATTTAACAATCTGAATGCTCTACTCATAAGATATAGGCTGACTGGATCAAGAAAAAAACACAACAAACATACCTGCTATCTCCATTAAACACAAAGACTCAAACAAATTCAAGGTGAAAGGATACTAAAGGATATTCCATGCAAATGGAAACAAAAGGAGAGTTGTAGTTATTCTCCTATCAGATAAAATTGACTCTAAATCAAAAAGGGAAAAGAAAAAGGTACTCATTTGATAATAGCAGAGGGCTCTATTCAACCACAAGATATAACAATACTAAATGTATATGCACCTAACATAAGATCTCTCAGATTGATACAGAAAATTCTACTAGATCTAAACAAAAAGATAAACAGTAGCAATGTAATTGTTGGTGTCTTCAACACCCCCCCCCCTCAAAACTGAGCTGGAAATAATGAAACACTAGATTTAAATGTACCCTAGAATAAATGAAACTAACTTATATTTACAGAACATTATACTCAAAAACTACTAACTAAATATTCTTCTCATCAGAACATGGTGCATTGTACATGTCTGATTATATCTGAGGCCACAAAAAAAAAAAAGTCTCAACAAAGTCAAATGTTTCGAAATGGCCCTATTTTCCAAATTCTATGGAAGGGTACAAGCTTAGCTTTTGTGGGCACTCACTCCAAGTTCCAAAACTATCTCTTGTAATCCTCTTGTCATGAAGATATGAGAAGTTTATTGTTCTTCGGATAAAACCAGTATGCAGAGAAGGTCATTCTATTTATAAGAATATTCATGGGTTGAGAGAAAATATGTTATTAATTATATTTCCTCAACAATTCTGGTTGTGATGTCTGACATTTCTTGAATTGAGCAAAAAATCTAAAGACCTATAACCACACAACTCAGAACATTAATTTTTGAAACAAAATTCCAAGATGGCAAACTGAATGCAGCCTCTCAGTTGCCTCTCCCAGGAAAAGTGGGGAGAAGGTACAGGAAGTCATTGCCATTTAGATCACTCTACTAAGAGACAGAACTGTAAAAGCACAAAGCAGCAGCATAGGAGACCAGGAGCAGGAAAAAAAATAAAAATAAAATAATAATAAAGAACATGGGGCCATCTTAATCCTATGACCTAGAGTTAAAAAAAAGCACCACACATGAGGAGAAACCCACAAAATAATACTGGCAACATGAAAAATCAAAAAAGAACAACTCCCCCAGGAAATCACGATGGAATAACTGCAAAAAATTCCAGCCATAAGAAAATTGTTCAAATGACAGAAATTGAATACATAATATTGATGGCAAATAATATAAACAAAATTAAAAAAAAAAAAAGTTGAAAACCAGCAAAAAGAAGTCCAAAAAAATTTCAATAAGTTAACAAAATTAAGAGAAAAAAAGTCACCGAGTATCTGGACAAAATTGGAAAGATATAAAACAGATTAAAGAATTGAAAGAGACATTAAAGGAGTTTGAAAACCCAGCAGAAAGTTTCAGTAACAAATTAAATCATGGAGAGGAAAGAAAATGTGAGCTTGAAGAGAATATTCTCAAACTAACCAAGTCATTTAAAGAGGCAGAATAGAAGGCAGCAAAAACAGAGCAATCATTTAGAAGATTTCAAACTATGCAAATCATATGTAGCTATAGGAATTATAGGTATTCATGGAGAAGAAGAGATATGGAAACTCTAGTTGAAGATATTATAGTTGAAAACATCACTAGAGATTTGACATGAAGTTTTTAGATAGATAACCAACACCCAGAAGACCCAATTCACATAAAGCATCTCCTAGACACATTATAAATAACCCGGATAACGTCAAAATGAAAAAGAAATTTTTACAGGCAGTTAGGCATAAACAGCATCTAACATAAAGGGGTAAATTAATCAGGTTAGCAGTTGATTTCTCAGCAGAAACTTTACAAGCCAGAAAAGAGTGGGCCTCTATCTTCAATCTTCTTAAGCAGAGTAACTTCTAGTCTAGGATTCTGTATCCTGAAAAACTAAACTTTATATTTGATGGAGAAATCAAATATTTTTCTGACAAACAAACTGTGGAAATTTTCCACTACTACATCTGCCTTGCAGGAAGTACTCAGACCTGTATTGTTCACAGCCAACACAATGGAGTCTCACCAGTGTACAACTACTCAGAAACTACAGGTCAAAGCCAAGCAACCATAATGGCCCAAGAAATAAAACAAAGCAACAAAGTCCCACACAACTAGATAAACAAAAATGCACCTTACTTACCAAGTCTCTCAATAAATGTAAATGGCATGAACTCCCCAATGAAGAGGATCCCTAAAACTGAGTTTCTTATCATGAGAAAGGAAATTCTACATGTCTTGTCTTACCCCTTCCCCTTCTATGAGATGGCCTCTGTGACTCATTAAAAGGCCTAAGGCAGGGGTCCTCAAACTACGGCCTGCGGGCCACATGAGGCAGTGTGAATTGTATTTGTTCCCATTCTGTTTTTTACTTCAAAATAAGATACGTGCAGAGTGCACAGGAATTTGTTCATAGTTTTTATTTTTAAACTATAGTTCGGCCCTCCAACAGTCTGAGGGACAGTAAATTGGTCCCCTGTTTAAAAAGTTTGATGACACCTGGCCTAAGGCTATGCAAGACCCACCTGCAGGTCCTTGAGTACTTTGTCTCTAATTAACAGAACCTTTATCTTAAGCATTCCTTTTCAATGATCCCTGGTCTTTTAGATGGAGCCTAACTCTTTCAGCCAACTCAATATCCAACTGAAGAATATGTAAACTTTTCAGCCAATTCAATATTCAGCTAAAGGATATTTAAACTTGGGGGGGGGGGGGGTTTGAGGTGGCTCATGCTGTAATCCTAGCATTCTGGGAGGCCAACATGGCTGGATTGCTTAAGCTCATGAGTTTGAGACCAGCTTGAGCAAGAGCAAGACCCTGTCTCTACTGAAAATGAAAAACTGAGGCAGAGGATCAATTGAGCCCAAGACTTCAATGTTGCTGTGAGTTATGATGCCACAGCACTCTATCCAGGGCAATAAAGTGAGACTACATCTCTAAATAAATACATACATACATACATACATACATACATACATAAAATATTTTTTTAAAGAATCTTTAAACTCACCTATAACCTATAAGCTTCCACTTCCAGATGTCCCACCTTTTTGAGCCAAACCAATGTATGTTTTCTACATTATTAATTTATGATCTCACCTATAATTCCTGTCTCCCTAAAATGTATAAAACAAAACTCTAACCCCATAATGAGTCCAGGTGCTCAAGGCTTGTTGGGTGTAGCTCCAGGTCATGGTCCTCAACTTTGGATCAGAATAAACCTCTTTGAAATGTTACTAGATGAAGAGTGTCCCGCTGCCTGTCATTGTCAGCCCATATGCAGAGAGGGCCTACCAAACTTTTGTCAGAAGGCCAGTGATTCTGAAGAACAGTGAGAGTAGCCTCTTCAAGACTGTTCTGTTCTTTCATTTCCAAAATTGTTGTTTTACACATAAAAGTTCAAAGCAAGGATACATTAACTCTTATTTTAAATAATAATCAGCATAAGTCAGTGACCTATTACAACATTCAAATTCAAAAATTAATCTCCTAAATCAATCCACCTAAACTACTCAAGATAGGCATATTTAGGGTGAGAGCTAAATTTGCAAAACCATAACAATGAGAGACAGAAGGTAAAGGCCTAAACCAACCAGACCAACTGTATCATGTTGGCTGTAGCCTGAGTGTCCATCACATTCTCAGTACATGTGTTTTCAAAATTATTTTACTGAGTATGGCTTCTTTTCCAACAAAAATCTATTGTCACATTGACAGAAAGAAAAATACTGAGACAAAATTAATATAGAGAGTTTACTTAGGCCAGATTTGAGTATTGCAACTCCAGAGCATAGATTCAGAATGCTCTTGAATATAGTCTCAGATTAGCAAGACTTGCAACTGGGTTTTTAGAGGAACACAGGCAGTTCCTGAATTATTTAAGAAGAATTTACATTAAACTAACTCAAGCTTTAATTGTCTGTATATTGTTGTTTGTATCACAAATTTTAAGAATATTAATATAATTATTGAGGTAATTAGTCAAGAAATTAGAGGGAAGGAAAGGAAAAAGCAAAATTCCTCTAAACAGTTGCCCCCAGGTATGGTGTGGGGGAAAATTGAGATGGAAGTCCCATAGTCATAGCTCAGGTCCCTCCAACCTGACAAATTTTGCTTGTCTCACATAGCTCACCCTGCTCTGAGCCATTTTTCTTTTCTCAGTCTTATAAAGTGCA
This sequence comes from Loris lydekkerianus, assembly GCA_963574355.1. Classification (NCBI taxonomy): domain Eukaryota; kingdom Metazoa; phylum Chordata; class Mammalia; order Primates; family Lorisidae; genus Loris; species Loris lydekkerianus. Next base: position 18,463 of record CAUYPK010114906.1, read on the forward strand.
ACCAGAGTATACAGCCAAACATCTATCAACCTTAAATCATGAAAATCATAAAATATGATTAAATATAGAGTTTATTCTAACTCAATGCTTGAGGATGGCCACCCAGGAACATAGCTTCAAGATGCCCTAAATATACACTTCCATTAGCAGCACTCACAGGTGGTCTTTTAAAGAAAAAGAAAACTTTTCCCAATCAATAATTTACATTAGAATAACATTGTTGCAGAAAAATGAGGCCCAATGGAGAGAAGGAAACACCCAAACCTGTGTTTAAAAGAGGAAGAAATTTATTTTAGCCAGTGGAGTTATGGCAGACTGGAAACCAAAAATGGCCAAGCTCTTCAATTGGCTCTGTTCTTTTCTTTCTTTCTTTCTTTCTTTCTTTCTTTCTTTTTTTTATTAAATCATAGCTGTGTACATTAATGCAATCATGAGGTACAATGTGCTGGTTTTATATATAATTTGAAATATTTTCATTGGGTGAACTGGCTGGCAACCTGTAGAAGACTGAAACTGGACCCACACCTTTCACCTTTAACTAAGATAAACTCTCACTGGTTTAAAGATTTAAACTTAAGACATGAAACTGTAAAAATACTAGAAGAAAGTTCAGGAAAAACTCTTGAAGGAATTCACCTGAGCAAATATTTTATGAGGAGGATCCCCCAGGCAATTGAAGCAGCATCAAAATACACTACCGGGACTTGATCAAATTAAAAAGCTTCTGCACAGTCAAGAACATAGTAAGTAAAGCAAGCAGACAGCCCTCAGAATGGAAGAAGATATTTGCAGGTTAAGTCTCCAAGAAAGGTTTAATAGCCAGAATCCACAGAGAACTCAAACATATTAGCAAGAAAAGAACAAGTGTCCTTTCCCTTTTATCTCTAGTCAAGGGTTCTTTATCCATGGGTATCCTTCTCATTGATCAGTTTGAATAGAGCTTAAGAAGGCATGCTCAGGCTTTTACAGAAGCAGAAGCAAGTGTTAGTTTTAAGGTCCCAGGAAATTAAGCTTCTACAAATTTCTAAGAGCTGAGTCACCATGGTGAGGACTCTGTGGGGGTGTCCTTGGGCTCCCTTGAGAAACCTTTTGTTCTTTCAGATCTTACTTTTCCTGTGTATTCTCTCTCAGTGTAAGCTACTGATTGGCTACACATTGTTCTTTGTATCACAAATTCAAGGAACATAAAGATAATGGGTGGAACAAGAAGTAAGGTCCAAATTGCATGTAAACAATTGTTACCAGATGTGGAAACAAGATGTATCACAGTTAATAAAAGATAACAATGATACATTATGTATACAATGGTACATTAAATATAATAACAAACAAAGATGTCTTAGAATAATATACTTTCCATCACAACAACAAGCTTTTAACCCTCATCTCCACACAGTTCTGCAGACCACTTGAGGTCACTGCTTTTTCTCAGGGGAATAAGGCTAGATGTGGAAATGATGTAATACAGAAAACTTGATTACTGTAGGGGTTGCAAGTAGGATGTCTCAGAAGCCAGTCTACTTTCCCTTGAGGTGGTTCAGGTCTTTCCTTCCAAGCCCTGAAGATAACCTGTTACCAGCTGGAATGTATGCGTGTTTCAGGAAGTAAGGCAAGGGGTTTATTCTTAAGCAGTTCAGAGTGTGGCATAGTGTAGCTCAAGATGTGGCCAGACTTTCCATGACAGAGATCAAAGGTCATCTTCTGAAAGCCTTGAAAAAGTCAGGAAGACACCTTGGGTAGAGGGTGTAAGGCCAGCTGAGTAAGTTCCTTGGTCTGGGTGGGTTCATTACTGGAATGCAGGATCTTGAAGATACATCTCAAAAGCTCTCCCAGGGTAAATAAATAAACAGAGGCTCAATCTGGCTTCCTTATACTTACAGGGACAAAGTCTGGGTTGTTTCCAGGATAAGAAAATGAAACCATTTAGTTGTCACCTACAAAAATCCACAAGTTTTGGGTTTTGAGGCTAAGGTTTGCACTATGAAAACATTAGTATTCTTATTTACAGCTTTAGCACAGTTTTTAATACTTAGTTTTAAGAATCACTATAAAACTGACTCAAAGTTCTGGTAATATTCCTGAAAATCAGCTGGGTATGGGTATGGGGCCACTTGTGAGGCCCTATTGCAGCCACATCACTTACTGGGAAATTTTTATTCAGGTTTCAGTTTCTCCCGAGGTACCTATATAGACTCAGCAGATAGTGTTTAATACTGAATAGATTTTTCCCCGTGTAGTCAACAGGCAGTTTTTGTTGAGCCTAAAAGCTTTTGGAGTTTCTTTCCTGTCAGTCTTAGAGTCAGAGAGAAACTCTAATCACACAATTTTGGCATATAATCTGGAGACTGGGAAAAGTATTCTCAGAAAATTTTTGTAATGTTATTTCTGGGAAGCCATTCCAAAATATGTCAGAGAGATATACTTTCAGGTATATATTTTTAACTGTTTTTTACAGTGTCCACTTTGAAATTAAAAGATTTTACATATTAAAATGTAATTTGTTATCTCAGAGCTAAGAATCAGGAAGAAAAAACAAATCAGAGTAAATGTGACTACTGTATATATTCTATATTCTTTGCCAGTCTCTTAGTACTGTTAACAGATTAGTTTAATTAAATAGCAATGTCTCATTTTATGAGTTGGCAATGTAGATAAGGCTGGAATTTATGCTTTTTTTTTTTTTTTTAAATTAAATCATAGCTATGTACATTGGTATGATCATGGGGCATCATACACTAGTTTCACAGACCGGTTGACACATTTATATCACACTGGTTAACATAGTCTTCCTGGCAATTTCACAGTTATTGTGTTGAGACATTTACATTC
>CAUYPK010114914.1:0-53088 GCA_963574355.1 Loris lydekkerianus
ATTTGAACTCTGAATACTCAAGTTGTCAGTTTTATAATAAATAGTGTAAGGTGATCCTAAGCCTAAAAGTTAGAATTTTTCTGAGTTTTTGATCTGGAAGGAAGAAATCTTTTTTTTTCTTTTTTTTGAGATGGAGTCTCAGTTGCGCTGGGGTTGAGTGTCATGGTGTCATAGCTCATAGCAACCTCAAACTTGAGCTCAAGTGATTTTCTTCCCTCAGCCTCCTGAGTAGCTGGGACTACAGGTGCTCACCACAATGCCCAGCTATTTTTTAGAGATGGGGGTCTCATGCTTGGCTCAGGTGGGTCTTGAACTCCTAAGCTCAAGCAATCAGCCTGTCTCAGCCTCCCAGAGTGCTGGGATTACAGTGAGTTATAAGTAATCACAATTCAGAGTTCAGAAAATCTTCCCTTAACATTTCCCATTTTGATTACAAAAAAGAATGAACACTGTAACACATACAGTTTTTTAAATCATTTAAAGTATTTTTAGAAGAACCCCAGCCACAGTGCTGACCCCTGAGTTATTATTTCTTTTAATCCAAATGATCAATTCCAATGAAATATATGGTTCTGAGAGCTAGATTCATGGCTGTTCATATGAAGGTTTAGATTCAAAATTCTTAAATGTTCATTAATAGTCTCACTTTGTTAAATCAAAGACATTCCTCTCCAAACCTGCAATACCTAATACATGTAGTGAAATGGTGTAGATTCGTTCATGTTAATCAGGTGGTATGTATTATAAAAAATTAGTTTTGGCTCGGCGCCTGTGGCTCAAGCGGCTAAGGCACCAGCCACATACACCTGAGCTGGTGGGTTCGAATCCAGCCCAGGGTCCACCAAACAACAATGACGGCTGCAACCAAAAAAAAGCTGGGTGTTGTGGTGGGTGCCTGTGGTCCCAGCTACTTGGGAGGCAGAGGCAGGAGACTCACTTGAGCCCAGGAGTTGGAGGTTATATGAGCTGTGATGCCGTGGCACTCTACCCAGGGCAACAGCTTAAGGCTCTGTCTCAAAAAAAAAAAAAAAAGTTTCGTAGCTGTGTATGTGTGTGTGAGAAAGAGTGTGTGTGTGTGTTGGATTTAAAGTTGTTAATAAGGAAGTTGGGGGGTTTCAGGGGGTTTTGAGTCAGAGTCTCACTCTGTTGCTTGGGCTAGAGTACTGTGGCCTCAGCCTAGCTAACAGCAACCTCAAACTCCTGGGCTTAAACAGTCCTCCTGCCTCAGCCTCCTGAGTAGCTGGTATTAACTACCAGGTGTGCCGCCTCACCCAGCTAATTTATTTTTGGTGGAGACAAGGTCTCCTTTTGCTGAGGCTGGATTCAAACTCCCGAGCTCAAGCAATCATCCCACGTTGACCTCCCAGAGTGCTAAGACTATAGGTTTGAACCACCACACCTGGCCCAATAGGGAGGTTTTTGGACCCCTTTAATACTGATGAAAGCTGTGGTTACTCTCTCCAGAGGTGTCTTGTTGACTGTTCCCTTGGCCCACATTTAGGAACTGCTATTCTAGATGTTCTCTGCCATTGATCTATCCTATTACACTTCTAAGTCTCTCATTTTGTAGTGTCTCCCTTGCTCACAATGAGTCTTGCTTCTATGAGACCTGCCTGTCATCCACAGCATAGGCTTCCAGGAGCAATGACTATCTAACTCCCTGTGTCACCAGTTAAATGGGCCAAGAATGGACAATTCAATTGAAATGGACCAATCATATTCTCTTCAAAGATTTTTGGACTTGGGACTGGAAAGACAAGTTAACTGCTTACAGGCTGAAACTGTAACATTGAAGTCCAGGAGATGTGAGGCAACCACGTTCTGCCAGATAGATCTGAGAAATAGAGAATGCTGACCTACAGAAAGAAAAGCAGAGATGAAAACCAGAGACAGCATTATACAAGTCATTCATGTAACAAAAAACACTTGTACCTTCTGAATCAATTGCAACTAAAACAACAACAACAAACAAAGAGACTGCCAGTATTCTCTGCTATTTTCCTACTTCCAGAAGCCCAGCCTCCCAGGGTAAGGAAAGAACTCTCCAAGTTTCTGTGACAGTACTCTTCTCTTGCACTAGCTAGATTTGGTTTCTGTAACTTGCACTCAAAGAACATCAAATAAAACAAATGAGATATCCTTTTGTAGTTAATCTTTTATGTGATATGTGTCCTCATTGGGGAAATACTGAGTTTTTTTTTTTAAGATCTCAAGAGAGGAGATACATTACATATGAGGTTGGACAATTAAGTTCATGAACCACTCCTAGAAAAAAATGCTGCATACTTCATTGCTGAATATCACCATGGTTACCTTTGAAGTACTCCCCTTGGCTGTCGGGTGACTGTAGTGAAATTCAGCAATGAGATATGTAACATTTTTTCTAGGATGAGTTCACGAACTTATTTAACCTCATGTAGATTGTTTTAGAACAGTTGATGAATTATTTTCAGAATTTTCCAAAAATGCCTTTTATTTAATCTTTTACTTTAAATTACCTAAGCCTCTGTGTCCTATGCACAGTGATTTATTCAATGTCTTTCCTGGCCTGCACAGCACGCGTGAATGCTGAATGCACTAGCATACACACTCTTTTTAATGTTATCAGTAACAAGATGAAACAAGAAAGTATATAATAATAAGCCTACTTGGGTGAATGTGGAAAGAAAAATACAAAGGAATCTAATCAAAGCTTTAACACCTCCCTCTAACAAGGCTGAAATTTGGTTCCATGAAGTGTTAATAGTATGAGGGAGGACTAGTGCTTACCTCAAATTGTTTTTGTTTTGTTTTATTTTGTTTTGTTTTGTTTTGTTTTGTTTTGGCAGAATCTCACTTTGTTGCCCTTGGTAGAGTGCTATGGCATCATAGCTCCCAGCAACCTCAAACTCTTAGACTTAAGTAATTCTCTTACTTCAGCCTCCCAAGTAGCTGGGACTACAGGCACCTACCATGATGCCTGACTGTTTTTAGAGATGATGTGTCACTCTGACTCAAGCTGGTCTCAAACCTGTGAGCTCAGGCAATCTACCTGCCTCAGCCTCCCAAAGTGCTAGGATTACAGGCGTGAGCCACTCTGCTCAGCTGCTCAAATTATTTTAATAAAAGGAAACAATTTAGATGGGTCTTTATGCATATGTATGTATATATGTATGTATATATGTATGTAGCATATACTCTTTAAAGATCTTTCAAAGAAAGATTTCTACTGAATACTTTTTAAATATCAAAATTATCTTTAATCCATACAGCTCTGATTTTCCATCACTTCTTATCTAATATACTTATTGCCTTCTAAAAAAAACTATAATGAAATCATGAGAGTGGCTCAGTGCCTGTAGCTCAGTGGTTAGGGCACTGGCCACATACACTGGGGCTGTCGGGTTCGAACCCAGCCAGGCCTGCTAAACAACAATGACAACAACAAAACAATTGGCATTGTGGCGGGTGCCTGTAGTCCAAGCTACAAGGGAGGCTAAGGCAAGAGAATCACTTAAGCCCAAGAGTTTGAGGTTGCTGTGAGCTGAGACACTAAGGCAGTTTACCAAGGGTGACATAGTAAGACTCTGTCTCAAAAAAAAAAGAAAGAAAGAAAGAAAGAAAGAAAAGAAAAAAATCATAAGAGTGGCTGACTTGATGGAAAGAGGATAAAATTCTATACTCATACCTTAAGCATAGTCACTCTGCTGGTTTTCAGCAAATAGTCAAGTCTCAGATTCATTTTTGCTTTTTGTTTTTTTGGGACAGTCTTACTCTGTTACCCCAGGCTAGAGTTCTGTGGCCTCAAACTCCTGGGTTTAAGCAATCCTCTTGCCTCAGCCTCCTGAATAGCTACGACTACAGGCATACACCTCAATGCCCATCTAATGTTTTTGGAATTTGTATTAGAGATGGGAGTGGGGTTCTCACTCTTGCTCAGGCTAGTCTTGAACTCATGAGCCCAAGGGATGCTGGTACCTCAGTCTTCCAGAGTGCTAGGATTATAGGTGTGCTGGTTCACACCTATAATCCTAAATATGTGTAGCTTTAATGTGTGAACTGAAAATACCAGTGTGAAAAATCTGTGATCTCTAACCAGTTGGTATTAAATAGAAATTTGTTTCACTATTGGTATTAACAACAGATAGAAAGAGGATAATCAAGCCGAGTATTTAGAAATAAAACACACCATAAAGTATTAACATTTATATTTAAATGATAAGAAAAATAATGCTTTCTCTTTGAAAATTTGGGAACTATAGGAAAGTCGAATAAAGAAAAATAAAAGCAACCAAATCCTATCCCTGCAGATAAATAGTACTAAGATGTGTTTTCTTCTCATCTTTTTTGGGGGGCTCATATACATGTATGTTTTTACCAGGTTGCAGTCCTATTAAGATGAAGTATTGTATCTATCTCCGCTATCTCCCCGTCTGGTTTGTTAGTCCTTTCCCATGTCACTAAATATTTTTCAAAAACAAGATTTTAGAAAAGCTGTTTGATGTCCTGTCGTATGGAATTATCATTATTATGTAACTTTGTTCTGCTATTAGAGTCAGCATTCATTCAGCCAATGTAAGTACTATTGGGTGTACTAGAAGAGCACATACTCCTGGGCTAAAGTGACATCTCCTGCCTCAGCCTCCCAAGTAGCTAGGACTATAGGCCTGGCCACCACACCTGGCTAATTTCTGGGTTTTTCTGTCGAGATTGGGTCTCGTTCTTGCTCAAGCTGGCCTCAAAACTCCTGACCTCAAGTGCTCCTCTCCCCTTAGCCTCCCAGTGTGCTAGGATTACAGACTGGAGCCACCAGACCTGGCTTCCTTGTCCTTTACAAGGTTGCACATCTCTGCAATTGAGATGATTCTGTTTTCTGGGGCTTGCTCCTCTTCCTTATTCTTACACCGTTGTGAGACAATTAGGTCATTGTTCTGGGATTCCTTCAAAACTGCGTGTGTCTAGCACATCTTCTACACTAGCATAGCCAGGAGCTTAAGCACCTACTTCCCTCCCCACCCCATGTTTCTCTGCACTCTTTTCTCTGCTGTCCCCATCCTGAGCTGGATCTCCATTCCCTTTCCACTACAGTGTAGTACTTTGCATAAAGGTTAGCCACTGACCACTTTAGACTCTAGAAGTTCTACTCCTCAAGCCTTTTACCCTCACAAGTCTTGGGGCTTGTTCTAGGTAGAAGCAAGGAAAGATGGCTATGCTATTCTAAGACCCTTGAAATCAGGAGTATTGGGCATAAGCACAGAGAAAATCTGTGGAGGCTCAGTGTGGAGGGTGGAAAGTATGGTCATGAGAAATTCAAAATGTTAGAGTCAAGGACCAGGCGTGATGGCTCACACCTGTAATCCTAGTACTCCGGGAGGCTGAAGCAGGTGGATTGCCTGAGCTCACAGGTTCAAGACCAGCCTAGCAAGATTGAGACCCTGTCTCTAAAAATAGCCAGGCCTTGTGGCAGGCGTCTGTAGTTTCAGTTACTTGGGAGGCCAAGAGGAGAGAATCCCTTAAGCCCAAGAGTTTGAGGTTGCTGTGAGCTGTGATGCTATGGCACTCTACCAAGAGAGACAAAGTAAGACTGTGTCTCAAAAAAAAGTTAAGAGTCAAGAAACTTCTGTTACTAATCGATTAATCAATGGTTAAATGCTACTTTCCTAACAATGCTTCATATAAATATTGGAGAAACATGAAAGAAAAGGTATAACCATTTAGGTTTGCTGCCTGTAAGTAGAAGCCTTTTAAATATTTATTCATTCTGCTACTTTAAAAATATCTGCTGAGCTCCTACTGTGATCAGGCATGAGCGAGGTGCTAGGGATACTGAGCAAAACCAGACGTGGTTCCTGCTCACCCAGGGCTTAATTTGTTCAGAGACAGGAGCAAAAGAGATGAGATGAAGATAAAAGAGCAACTTTAAGAATGGATTAAAAATATCGATTGGACTCATATCCTGGGTAAGGTAGGAAAAGGACAAGTGTGAAGGGAGGGAGTGCTGCCTTGGGTTGACAGAAACCTGGGGACAGGAACTGGCTAATTCAGAGGCAACAGCGGACAAAAAACTGATTGCTAAGAATGCCCAGCTGGGGTGTGGGATCCTATACTGCCAAAGACTCAAACCCAATTGTTTTTAGTTCTGAAGATTTGTGTAATTGAGAAAACCTTAATTCCCAATCAAATGGCACAAAGTTATATTTCCACCCTTTAAATTTACCATTAGATTCTTGACAGTTATACCACTAAGGTAGATCATCTATGTATGTGCCATAAGGCTTTGCAGCACCACTGTACTGTCTACCAACCAGCAAAGTGATTACTATCACGTTTTAAATATATCAGATTTATTGCAGTTTTTTGTGGTCACCTGGATAAACACCTGCTGCTACTTTTTCTTTCTTTTTTTTTTTTTTTTTAATTAAGTCATATACACACATATCATGAATACTTTTATGCATATGTGGGGTACAATGTGTTGATTTTTTTAATACAATTGGACGTGCTTACATCAAACTAATTAATATAGCTTTCGCCTCATTTACTTGATTATTGTGTTAAGACATTTATGTTCTACACTTGATAGATTTCAGTTGTACCCTTGCAATATGCTCCATAGGTGTAGTCCTGCCTTTTACCCTCCATCAAACCTCCCACCTTCCTTCCCTTCCCTCCCCACATTGTACTCAGTACTTCTATGAAACCAACTTATATTTACTCACACTTTCTTATGAAAGATAGAACACAACTATAGCCCAGGATGAAGGAGAGAAATGGAGTGGGAAAGGAGGGGAGGGGAGAGTTTTGATACTTTGCACTCTTGAGGCAACCATTGGGCTGGAATTCTGGGCTAACAAAGCTGATGGTGCAGTTCCACATTTGCCCTGCAGGGGAAGCAAAGGATCAAGAAGAAGAAGGTAGGATTAGCAGGGAGCTGAGCCCTCCAGCTCCTTCCTCTTTTCTGGAAGTCATTCATAGGCAGGCAGGATGTCACTGCAAGATCCAAGGTCAGTCACAGCAATGACTTGTGGTCTTTGGGTAGGTATTTTTTTAAAATCTTGCTTTATTACTATTATTATTATTATTATTGTTGAGACAAGGTCTTGCTCTGTAGCCCAGGCTGGAGTGTGGTGGTGCAATCATAGCTCACTGCAGCTTCTAACTCCCACAGGTGAGTGAGAACATGTGCTATCTGTCTTTCTGTGCCTGGCTTATTTCACTTAACTTAATGACCTGGTTTTTGAACAGTTTTAAAATAATGTTGAAGCAGAAGCCAGTTAGAAACATGTCAGGAATCAGGGAAGTTGATACATTCTGTGTCTTGAGAAGGCAATATATCATGGCACAAACTTGTTCTAGATCTGGGCTGTTCCAAGGGTAGCCACTAGCCACTCGTGACTACTAAACACTTCAGATGGAGCCAGTCTGAATTGAGATGTGCTGTTGGTGTAAAATACACACTGAATTTTACTGGGCGCGCACACACAAAAGCATAAGATAGCTTCTTAATATTTTATAGTGATTACATGTCAAAATGATAATAATTTGGATATTTGGGATTAAATAAGAGGAATGATTAGTTTCACTAGTTTCTTTTTACTTGTTAAAATGTGCCTCCTAGAAAATTTAATATATATGTGGCTTTCATTATATTTCTATTAGGCAGCACTAGATCTAAAAATATTCCATTTTGGTGTCCTGAATATATATATATTTTAAGTTTAGAGATGGGGTTTCACTATGTTACCCAGGCTGGAATTGAACTTCTAGGGTCAAGTGATCATCCTGCTTCAGCCTCCTGAGTAGCAGGTACTAAAGGCATATGCCACAGTGCCTGGCTCTGAATATATTTCTTGGCTTGAAAAATATACACACTTGCCTCACCCACTTCACATTTAACCTCTCTTGTGTGTCAGTGTTTTCCCAGCAGATCCCTAAATTTCAGAAAGAAACTTCTATTTGATGTGATTTTAGTTGGTTATTTTATTTATTTTATTTTATTTTTTGGGATGGAGTTTCACTTTTTTGCCCTAGGTAGAGTGCTATGTTGTCACAGCTCACAGCAACCTCAAACTCTTGGGCTTAAGTGATTCTTTTGCCTCTGTCTCTCAAGTAGCTGGGATTATAGGCACAAGCCACAACATCCAGCTACTTTTAAAGATGAAGTCTCGCTCTTGCTCAGGCTGGTCTTGAACCCATGAGCTCAGGGAATCCACCCACCTCAGTCCATAGGTGTGAGCCATTGCACCCGGCTTTAGTTGTTCATTTACTTGGAATGAAAATGCAGTCTGAAATCATAGTATTAAGTTTATTATTGTGTCTCAATACACAATCTTTGAATCATACAACATTTGATAAGAAAATGTTTTTTCTTGTCCTACATTAAAGCTGTCTCTGGCAGTTTTAACATAGGATAAAAACCCATTTTCTCAGAATTCTAGCAAATAAGAAGGTGAATGATCATAATTATGATTCCTAAATGAACAGAAATTATTTAATATGTGGTTTTGCTAAAGACAATGTTCATGTAAGACAGGGGTGTATCCTGAAAATGAGAGATTACGTTAATAATACCACAACAGATTCCTGAGAGTGCTATCTCTTCTTCAAAGATTTTCTAACACACCACAGATTCTTTTTGCTTTCAGTCTTAACTGAGAAGGGAAAAATTGAATTTAGTGCCACCTGAAGGAATTATCATAATGCAGTGGTTATTAAACTTGAGTGTACATTATAATCACCTAGGAAGCTTTTACTAATCCCATCTGCTTAAACCACACCCTGGACCAATTAAACTTCTGGGGATGTGACCCAGGTCTTTACCATGTTCAACCAAATTTGAAAAACACTGACATGGTTGAGTGTGGACTCTGCAAACTTCCTGGCTGCAAATTCTAGCTCAGACACTTCCTACCCACATGACTCTGGGCAAGACATTTAACCTCAACAAATTCTATCAGAGAAAAAGGTGATAAAATAACACACCCCTATAGGGTTGTAATAAGGTTTAAATATAATCCTTTTAAATCACCTGAAAGAGGGCAGGCATGTAAGTTTTGTAGTTAATATTTTTAACAGCTTATTTCACTAAATTCCTCTGGAATTTGATAGATTGATAGATTTATAGATAGATTGACAGATAGTTTCCCCCATCTGACACTCATTCACCTAGTAGATTTCTTGTATTGTCCTACAACATTCCTTCTTTCGTACGTACTGGTAAATTTATTTTACTAGTGCATATGCTTTTTTTTTTTTTTTTAATTAGAGACAGAGCCTCACTTTGTCGCCCTCAGTAGAGTGCTGTGATGTCACAGTTCACAGCAACCTCCAGCTGTTGGACTTAGGCGATTCTCTTGCCTCAGCCTCCCGAGTAGCTGGGACTACAAGCGCCCGCCACAACGCCCAGCTATTTTTTTTGTTGCAGTTTAGCCTGGGCTGGGTTCGAACCAGCCACCCTCAGTATATGGGGTCGGCGCCCTACTCACTGAGCCACAGGCGCTGCCCACTAGTGCATATTCTTTAAGCATTTACTTTACTAAAGTAGAGTGCGATAGAAGACACAAGAGAAATATGTACACCTGCCTCGCCTACGAGGAGTTTAACCTCCCTTGCGTGTCTGTGTTTTCCCAGGCAGATCGTAAGCACCATAAGCTAAAGGGCCGGATTTTAGGCAGGTTAACCCTACCACCCAGCACCCATCAGTGTGGATTGGAAACATTACTGGGCACCCTGAGGGTGAGAAGACTGAATTCAAGTTTTTGTTTTGTTTTGTTTTGTCAAGAGAAAACAAATCTCTTAGGCGATTAAGAGAATCGCCTAAGCAATAGGAATAGTTGCTTCCTATTACCCTTCCCGGCTGGGTAATAGAAAGCAACTCACTTGTCCTCCATTAGGTGTGTATCCTCGTCTGTACAGTGAAGATCACCCATCCACAACTGCTGTGAAGACTGCAGGTCTGCACAACACACATGTAGATTTGTCTTGCAAATATCCACGATCAGGCCCCCAGGCACCGCGTGCCCACTAGGGGGCAGCAAGTCGCAGTCCAGCGTCCCGCCGCGCTCCAAGCCTGGGCTCACGCCCCGCCCCGTGACCGTGACCGTGACCGAGGGCGGCGCTGGGGCCGAGCGTCCGGCCCGCCAAGGCGGCGGGGCTAGAGCGTCAGGGGCCGCGCCATGGGGGCCGAGGCCGCCGCGAGCGGGCCGGCGCTGCGGGAGCTGGTGCGCGAGGCCGAGACCAGCCTGCTCGAGTGCAAGGTGTGCTTTGAGAGGTTCGGCCACCGCCAGCAGCGGCGCCCACGCAACCTGCCCTGCGGCCACGTGGTCTGCCTGGCCTGCGTGGCCGCCTTGGCGCACCCGCGGACGCTGGCCCTCGAGTGTCCCTTCTGCCGGCGAGCTTGCCGGGGCTGCGACACCAGCGACTGCCTGCCAGTGCTGCACCTCCTAGAGCTGCTGGGCTCCGCGCTCCCCCCGTCCCCGGCCGCACCCCGCTCCGCCCCCTGCGCTCCCGGGGCTCTTACCTGCCACCACGCCTTCGGCGGCTGGGGGACCCTGGTCAACCCTACCGGGCTGGCTCTTTGCCCCAAGACCGGGCGTGTTGTGGTGGTGCACGATGCCAGAAGGCGAGTCAAGATCTTTGACTCCGGGGGAGGATGCGCACATCAGTTTGGAGAGAAGGGAGACGCTGCCCAAGACATCCGGTACCCACTGGACGTCACCGTCACCAACGACTGCCATGTGGTTGTCACTGACGCCGGCGATCGCTCCATCAAAGTGTTTGATTTTTTTGGCCAGATCAAACTCGTCGTTGGAGGCCAGTTCTCCTTACCTTGGGGTGTGGATGCCACCCCTCAGAATGGGGTCGTGGTAACTGATGCAGAGGCAGGGTCCCTGCATCTCCTGGAGGTCGACTTCGCGGAAGGCGTCCTTCGGAGAACCGAACGACTGCAAGCTCATCTGTGCAATCCCCGAGGGGTGGCCGTGTGTTGGCTCAACGGGGCCATTGCCATCCTAGAACACCCCATGGCCCTGGGAACTGGGGCCTGCAGTACCAAGGTGAAGGTGTTTAGCTCAGGTATGCAGCTCATCGGCCAGGTGGATACTTTTGGGCTGAGCCTCTTCTTTCCCTCCAAAATAAGTGCCTCTGCTGTGACCTTTGATCACCAGGGGAATGTGGTTATTGCAGATACCTCTGGTCCATCTATCCTTTGCTTGGGAAAACCTGAGGAGTTTCCAGTACTGAAGCCCATGGTCACTCATGGCCTTTCCCATCCTGTGGCACTGACCTTCACCAAGGAGAATTCTCTTCTTGTGCTGGACACAGCATCCCATTCTATAAAAGTCTATAAGGTTGACTGGGGGTGATACTGTGTGTGTGTGTGGAGGGGGAGGGGGGGGTTCCTGGCATCTAGAATCAGAATCCCAGGGGCTGCAACTAAATGAATTGTTTAACCCTGGATAAGTCACTTAAACTCATCTCTCCAGATAGGGCTAATTATGACTGCCTGGCAGACTTACAAAAGTTAGGGCAATTATTAAGTTTATTTTATTTTTTGTGGGGAAGGAGTCTTGCCATGTGACCCATGCTGATTTCAAACTCCTGGACTCCCACCTCAGCATCCCAAAATGCTGGGATTAAAGGCCTGGGATTAGTAAAGAATAATTATTAAGTCTACCATATATTAAATGCTTTGTGCTAAAAAATTTGTAAATATTAGCCATTCAATCCTTACCACCCAGTGAGGTAATTTTTATTAATAATCCCATCTTACAGGTTAGAAAATTAAGGTCAGGAGAGTTTAAGTGACTATCCTAAGCTCATACTTACTGTAACGGTCAATTTGAACTCAGTTCTGATTCCCGGACCCCTTGGTCTTAAGTAATATAATAGATGTGGGGCAAACAATGTGAATATATATTGTTGCTATGTGTATTCTCTTTACAAATAGCTAATTATTTTAGTTAGATGTATACAGAAAGGAGACTTTTTTTTATAAAGAGTTCAGGAGAAAAAGGATTTTTGTGATGGAGAGCAGTGCAGTTCAACTTGCAACTCCTTTGAAGGCACATTAGGTGAAGTTATTGTTGAGACTGAGTTACATGAATAAGAAAAACAATTGAACTGCGTATTAAAAAGGTAAATGTATCTTCTAGTACCTGTATTTTCTCCATTGGACAGACTCAGAAAATACCGCTTGGTTGTTTGAGAAAGGCCTGTGTTGGTCTAAGTTCTATACTACTACAAAACACTCTACATGTTAGTGTCAGAGGACCAGGTGATACACCTGTTACATGTTTATGGTAATGAGGATATAAGTTATCACAATAAGTTGCAGAAATGATTTTGTATGCCACTTTATAATTGATATTAACTGCGATGAAAGTATTGTGATGAAGTTTTTCTCTGTGCAATTTAAATTACCCCATGGGTAGCAAGCACTATACTCAATACACAGTTTCCCTAATGCTTTTATGCCACTGTTAAAACAGTTTAATACTTCTTGGATTGAAGTATAGCCTTGACCAAGGTAATGCCTGCTCAATGTTGCAGTTGAATAAATGAATAGGGAGAAATTTCAGGTGAGGTGACCAGTTCTTTATAGGTTATATATTTTTAGCTAGTGCAAACATCTTAGAATTTAGGGCTGTTGGAATTATAGTAAGGAATTGGCACCTTTTGGTCTTTTTTCTTTTGTGTTTTTTTAAGACAAGGTCTTGCTCTGTTGCCTCAGCTAGAGTGCAGTGGGGTCTTCATAGCTCACTGCAACCTAAAGTGATCTTCCTGCCTCAGCCTCCCAAGTAGCTGGGACTACAGGTGTACACCACCACACCTGCATAATTTTACTAATTTTTGTGAGACAAAGCCTTGCTATGTGGCCCAGGCTGGTCTCAAACTCCTGGCCTCAAGTGATCCTCCCATCTCAGCCTCCCAGAGTGCTGAGATTATAGGTGTAAGCCACTGAGCCAGGCCAGTAAACGTAATTTTTCAGAGAGAAAACATTGCCTTTGAAAGGTGAGAGTTTGCTTTAGGTAACAACTGATGCTTTATCAATAAAAATTTCATTCATGGCTCAACGCCTGTAGCTCAGCAGCTAGGGTACCAGCCACATACACCGGAGCTGGCAGGTTTGAACCCAGCCTAGGCCTGCCGAATAACAGTGATAACTACAACCAAAAAATAGCCAGGCATTGTTGTGGGCGCCTGTAGTCCCAGCTACTTTGGAGGCTGAGGCAAAAGAATTGCGTAAGCCCATGAGTTTGAGGTTGCTGTGAGCTGTGACACCACAGCACTCTACTGAGGACGACAAAGTGAGACTGTCTCAAAAAAAAAAATTTTATGCTGTTATACAGAGAGTTGTAATGGATAGGATTTACACCCTAGAGACAGCCCCCAAATTATGAGTAAGAGATATTCCAAAAAATGGTAATTTACTCCTTTGGAGCTAATGATGACCACCATGCCAGTCCACAAAAATCCATTTTGTGTTCAGTACTCCCAGGAATAGCACTAAAAGTAAGATTTCAGTCACTCTGGACCATGATTTATAAATGCATTTAAAATAGGAATTCCAGGGACAAACCCTTTCTCCTCACCGTTCAAAGTCACCCACCCTTAGTTTAGCAACTTCACAGGAATTCTGAGTATCTAACAAGAAAAGTTCTTTCCAGTGGATGTGGGAGTTCCGCCCTCCTTGGTCATTTGTAAGGACAGCAACTGAGAATTGATCCTAGAATATTGTCCTTAGCAACAGTGACATTGTAAGGGTCTTAGGCTTAGTTGATCATTTCAAGAGCTTTTTTTCTTTGGAATTACCCATGGCATCATCTTTGACTATAAAGCTGTGTGTTTGCCTTTTCCAGACGTAGTAAAGGTGTGTAATGTGCAACACTTGGAGGTGTGTGACCAGGGTGGTGTTGCTTGTTATTGTGTAGATCATCAACCAAAAGAATCTGTGTGGGTCTGTGAGCTGATGTGGGAGCACAGCAGAGATGTGAGGACCTGTGACCTTGGTAACTGTTACTTACCTCTCCATTGTAGATTATCAGGCTTGGGAGTGGGATGGGGCCGGATATGAACTGTGACATATATAAAGCATCTCTTCCCAGGAGGGACATAACACAGGAGCAGAGTTTTCTTACAGGAGACACACAGCTTACAGTTCCTGATCTCCAAGCACAGCACATGCTGAGGAAAATTTACCTTCCTTACTGTGTTCTTTAAAGCAGGCTGGTTAATGGGTTTGGGACATGTCACACTGAACTCCAGGTTATTAAAAAAAAATTGGAGCATTCTCAGGAAGAAATAATCCAGCAGAAAGAAAAGTTCCAAGGTGCAGCTTGATAGTTGAAATGACTCTCAGAGATGGAGACACAAGAACGTGACCGTGAGTAAAGGGAGAAGGAAGAGAACTAGAACACCCACCACACACCACCTGGAGAGTTCAGAAAAGCAAACCCAGACACTTGGGTTTCTGTCTCAGCAGTTCTCACATCACGCGCCATCTGTTCCAGTTCTGCCAGTTCCTGACCTTGGATTATCCCCTGGTTTTTGACCTTGTTCTGTCCTCTGGACTTGCAACCTGGCCTTGGCACCATCAATCTTTTCCCTTGGCATTTTGTAAAGACCTTGGTTCATATTTATACGTCTCTCTGCCAATTCCAGCTCTGGATACCAGGACCCCAATCTTCACCATTTTGCTTATGCCTTATCTAGATCTTTTCTCCCACTAAGTGGGTACAGACCTCATCTACAGTGAATTATGTAAGTTTTGAGGAAGAAGCAATGTCCTGTGTACCTCAGGAAAATGAGGAAGAACCACTGATGACAGAACATGTAGCAATCCTTATACCTTCCACAGAAAGAAGAAATATATATTGGAGCTAATGTTCCACTACCAGAGATGCCATTGTGGTGTATTGTGGTTAAGCAGGAAATGAACTGTTTTCATTGAATATGTAGGAAATATGGCAGGAAGACAGTCAAGGCTCGCCACAACTACCATCCTGGATGATCGTGGTGTCTGCTATGCCCTCAGCCACTTCTCAGGAAAATAGCCTCTTTCACAGGCCCTGCTGCTGAGCCAGCCCTTAGCACACTGAACTCAAGCACAGCCAAGCCACCAATGATGCCCCACCAAGTACATTCATTAGACCAGGAACCTGGCTACAAATTGGTCCTGGATGAACCAGGACCTCAAAAGGAGCAAAGAGACCAATTCTTGTCCTTGAAATTTTAAATTGAGAAATATGGAACAAACCAGGCAGATGGCAGCCTGGGGAAATGCCGAAAACACACCCAGGTGGAGGAGCAGGGAGAGCCCCTGTGAGTAAGACAAATCACAGATACGAAGCAGCTATGAGGCAGAAGATACAACGCACAGGACTCCATACAAGAATGGCAGGAGAAGCCAGGCACGGTGGCTCATGCCTCTACTCATATCAGTAGCACTCTAAGAGGCCAAGGTGGGAGGATCAATTGAGCCCAGGAGTTTGAGGTTGCAGCGAGCTCTGATGACACCACTGCACCCTGTGCTTCAGTCCTGGAGACAGAGCAAGACTCTATTTCAAAAAAAAAAGAGAAGAAAATGCATCCAGAGAGGCAGTGGCTTAGAGTCATGTTAATGCCAGGGCCCCAGATCCCTCCTGCTGAGGTCCCCGAGCCACTTTGGCTCCTCTTTGCCTCTCTAGCTGCACTATGGTTTCTGTTCATGGAGTCCTAGGAATGCTTTGTTAGGCTATTAAATTCTTACACTAAATGTTCCCTTGCTTCAACTAATTTTCATGAATCTTACTTTTTTGAGACCATACCAAAAAAAGTTATAATATTTTGCCAATTTCTTTGGAGAAAATTGGAGTTAGACATACTGATTTTGATGCCATGAGTAAGAAACTAACTCTTTGGGGAGCAACACTCTCCCTTCCACACATCAACCCTTAATACTGGTGGGAACCATAGTCCAAGGGAGGCCCACATCGCACAAGTCTAAATATTTAAGGGTTACTAATTAAGCCCACAGACTTAAAAGCCCACTTACTTGATCCCCCCTACAGAGGTCAATATAAATGTTAAAATTATATTTTTATAATGATGAGGAAAGCCATGTTTGGTTTTAGAATACTTGGAGTTTTCACTCAATATAGGAACTGAGTGGAGAAAGATCCTCACAAGCTGGAGAATGTTTCAAAGGTATGAAGAAGAATCTAAAATGTGTATTTTATTTTGCCCACCTCTAGCCAAGTAGAATGTAAACTTCATGAATGATACTTCATTGCTGTATCCCTAGTGCCTAGAACAGTACCAGAATGTTGTAGACTATTCAAAAATATCTGTTGAAATAGTACGTTTTTTCTGAGGAAAAAGACTTTGTATTCCTTTCACTAGTAAAAGGGAAGTGGTGTAGGTAGCTGAGTAGCTTGGGGAAGCTGGTCTAGAATTAAAATAATTTGTGGTGGGTTTGCCGAGTGACTCAGAGAGTAACAAAAGGATTAGGGTGACATTGTGGTAGCCTGCGTTGGGATTGTGGGAAGTACTTCTTGTTTCCAGTCACCACATTTTCCATTTTCACCTCAGCACATGGAACTTCGAGATACTGGGGTTGCCGGAGTCTTCATGAGTCACATGTTTTGTCAAACCATGAAGAGCAGAGAGAACACTAGAATGCTAGCTCTCCAATATCAGATGATACCGGTGGTTCAAGTCCATCTGGAGGGAAGATACTGAACTAAAAGTGTCCACTATCACTCACCTGGTGGTGTGCTTAAAGCATTGTTTAAATCATCTCTGGGTTGATTTTGGTTAATCATGGGTACATAAAAAGGCTTCTGTCTTTCCCAGGACCCACCCCCATACAGCATGAGCAGTTCAACCACAGATGTTTGTTAACTAATGGGCTACACATTATGACATACGCTATATCCATTACAGTGGTTAACAAGTAGCTCATATTTTTCTGCAAAAACGATATAAGAAGGAGCTAGTTTCCTGACAAGGGACTCTGATCAAATCAATCATGGGGTTGACTATCAATGTCATAAAAGCTCAATGAAAATCGAGCATCACTTATAAAATGATCAGATGAGATTGTGCTTTCAGCCATTAGAGTTCAAGAACTGGAAGGAAACGTGAAAATTTTCTGTTACAATGCACTAAAATTACAATTGAGGCCAGCTCAGCACCTGTAGCTCAGTGAGTAGGGCACTGGCCACATACACCAAAGCTGGTGGGTTCAAGCCCAGTCTGGGCCTGCTAAACAACAATGATGACCGCATCCAAAATACAGCAGGCATTGTAGTGGGTACCTGTGGTCCCAGCTACTCGGAGGCAAGAGAATTGCTTAAGCCCACGAGTTTGAGATTGCTGTGAGCTGTGATGCCACTGCACTCTACCAAGGGTGACAAAGTGAAACTCTGTCTCAAAAAAAAAAAAAAAAAAATTACAATTGAGGCCTCTAAATGTAAAAAGACTGGTTTAGGTCACACAGGTAGTTCAAGGGCAGAACCAGGACTAGAAAATGGACCTTTCCATATTCCATATTGACCCCTGTAGTGTGGAAGGATCAGAAAGTCAGAGGCTGGAAATAAACACACACATATGTACATATATGTACACAAACATACAACATGCTAGCAATTGATCTTTTACCTGTAAAGTTCTTATGTTCTTTACAAATAGACTTTTTGGTCCCAACTTTCCTTAAGACATTGTTTTCCTGTATCTGCTGGGATGTCTTACTATTTTTTTCTCTGTCGGCATCTAGGTTAGCATACATGCTGGCTCAGAACATTGTGGTATTTCCAAATTAACCAATTGAACCATAGCCATAAGGCCAGTCTTTTTACTTACTGTGTGAGCACATCCTAATGAGTCCAAACTCTTGAGGCTTAGTACCCAGAGGGGACAGATAACGTGTTCCATTTGGTGTTCATCAGTTGTATTCCAGCAGTGCCTGTCCTTGTTATAAAAGGAACCTTTGGTTACAAGGATCGTGGTTATGCCTGCAATTCTAGCACTTTGGGAAGCCAAGGCAGGAGGAACATTTGAGGCCAGGAGTTCAAGACCAGCCGGGCAAAAAATAGAAAAGAGCCCATCTTGACAAAAAATAGAAAAATTGTCTGTGTGGATCCACAGAATAGAGAGGTGCTTGGAGGTTCTGTGAAGAGACAACTATTTACATGGCGAGAGCAAACATTGTGAGTAGGACTCAGGGGAGGACTTAGTGATAGGAGTCAGGTTCTGCTATTTCCCTTAAACCAAATGTTCATGTTAAGAAAATGCAATGTGGGCGGCACCTGTGGTTCAATGGGTAGGGCGCCAGCCCCATATACCAAAGGTAGGGGCTTCAAACCAGGCCCCGGCCAAACTGCAACAAAAAAATATAATTTTTTCATGCCTAGGCCACAGTGTTCTGTGAGTCTCTGATCTCACATCAGAATGTTGCACAGGGATTAACTCCAAAGGTGAAGAGAGACTTCAAGGGCCAAGTGCCAAATGACTAGAAGCCTGGCCTATAAAAGGCCATTCTTTGCAGACACTGTGGCCCCAAAGTTCTCTTCAATTTCTCCTCCTTGTTGTGTGCCCTTTAATTGGTAGCTGTTACTTTGGAATTTTTCCCCTGAACTGTGGAAGTAGCATATGCTTATTATAGAATATAAGCATAAAGTTATTTAATTGCTTTTAATTAGACAAATCTACCAAACCAGTTCAATTTTTTAATTGATTTAAAAACTCAAACTGTGGAATTATTTCTAAAAATCATTTTATAGATCCAAATTTTGTAAAACAGTGAATGTCTCACAGAAACTGCAAACTCTTATCCCCCCCCCCCCAAAAAAATGGCATATGGCTAAAGTTCAATTTTGGCAATCCCAAAACATGGGAAACAAAAACTCTGGGCAGAAGGAGAGAGAGAAAGAGAGAAAGAGAGAGGGGGAGGTGTTCACCAAATAGTCCATCTATTCTTCATAACTCCTAGTCCCCTGCAGTGCATGAGGGCCGTGTGACCAGCTCTTACTATGAACAAAATCCAAGATGAGGCAATATGATATCTGTGAGATGATGAGAACGAAGAATAAAGAAAAAATGATGAAGGTACAGATAAATTTTGAGGTTAAGCAGAGTTCTCAAGTTTCATAATGGAAGTATATAATCTACAGAGATAAAATAGTGTACCTAGATTTTATATGGTAAAATTTAAATGGACTCTAAGCTCCTCATCTTTTCAACCA
Source organism: Loris lydekkerianus (assembly GCA_963574355.1). Taxonomy (NCBI): domain Eukaryota; kingdom Metazoa; phylum Chordata; class Mammalia; order Primates; family Lorisidae; genus Loris; species Loris lydekkerianus. Next base: position 19,203 of record CAUYPK010114914.1, read on the forward strand.
TATCAAATTTACATGATAACCAGGAAAGTTCAGTTTAGCATATATATTCAGAATTTTTTTCACCCCTTATGAGGGCAATTTGTCTTTGCTGCTGGACAACGGAAGGAAAACTCAATGAATATGTGGAATCAAACATTAGCTGCAGAGCTGTGAATGGCACACGGTGCACTGTGTAGTTTTCATGGTGACGTGTGGGGTAGGATCAGAGGAGCCTCCTGCTCTAATTTCTTCACATCAGCCATTTATGCCCTCTGCTCAGCCCACATTCTGATGAGCAAGGTATTCCAAAATAGACTTCAGAGTAATGCCCTTTCTTCCCAGATATACAACTTTGTGCAATCTATTTCTGTTTTTAAACCACTGATTGATATGACTGGGGAAGCTGGGAAATTGATGATACAGGAGGCCAATTCCATCACACTCTGGAGTTAATTTCCTTAAGAATGTACCAGTTCTCTTTGGTAGACACTAAAATATAAATTTTAAAATTAGTACTTCTTTTTTCTGATAAATTTATTAAAAAATATTTTCTGTGTGTTTGTTAAATTTGCTTGAAGAACTACCCACACAACAAAAACAGATGAGAATCTCCGAATGCATTTCTTTAATTATGTATAGTTTGTCAGTTTACATTTTGGGGAGCTGGGAGATAATGTCTTTGTTAGGTTTTGGCATTAGGGTTATGCTGGCCTTACAAAATGAGTTGGAAAGTGTTCCCTCCTTTATTTTCTCAAACAATTGATATGTCATTGATGTTACTTCTTAAATGTTGGACAGAATTTACAAGTGACTTATTGTGGCCAGGAGTTTTCTTGGTTGAAAGTTTTCTTTATTGAGCGGTGCCTGTGGCTCAGTGGGTAGGGCGCCAGCACCATATACTTGAGGGTGGCAGGTTCTAACTCAGCCAAACTGCAACCAAAAGAAAAAAAAAAAAAGAAAAAGAAAAAGTTTTCTTTATTAATTTATTTTCTTCAATATATAAGGTAATTCAGATTTTTTGCTTCATGTTGTGTTAGTTTTATAAATAGTATTTTTCAAGCCATTCATCCATTTAATCTTAAGTTTTTAAATTTGTTTTGACAATAAATTTTTCTTTTTTCTTTTTTTGAAACAGAGTCTCACTCCGGTACCCTCAGTAGAGTGTCATGGCATCATAACTCATAGGAACCTCACATTCTCAGGCTCAAGTGGACAATAGAAATTTTCATAATATGTCCCCCCCCTTCTTTTTGAAACAGAGTTGCCCCAAACTAAAGTGCTGTGGAGTCAATCTAGCTCACAGCAGCCTCACTCTACTCAGGCAATCCTCCTGCCTCAGCCTCCCAAGTAGCTGGGACTACAAGCACCCACTACGACACCCCGCTAAGTTTTCTCTTTTTTTAAGTAGAAATGGAATCTCACCCTTACTTAGGCTAGTCTTGAACTCCTGAGCTCAAGGGATCTTCCTGCCTCGGCCTTCCACAATGCACAATGTGTTCTTTTTATTCTTTAAATATCTGTAGTACCTGTAGTGGTAACTCTTCTCCATTTCTGATATTGGTAATGTGCATTTTTTCTTTTTCTTTTTCTTGATCTTTTTAGCCAGGGGTTTAGTGATTTTGATTTCAAAGGACCAGCTTTTGACTTTATTTTCTCCATTATTTATCTGCTTTTCTATTTCATTGCTTCTGTTGTTAAGTTCCTTCTACTTACTTTGAATTTACTGTACTCTTTTTATAGCTTAAGGTAGAAATTTAGGTGACTGATTTTACTTAGACCTTTTTCCTTTTATAATATTAACAATGAAAGCTAGGCATTGCCTTCTCAGCACTGAGTTAGCAGCAGCATCCCACAGATCTTGATATGTTGTACTTTTATTATCATTTGGTTCCTTTTTTTTGAGACACTGTCTCACTTTTTTGCCCTGGGTAGAGTCCTGTGGCATCAGCCTAGCTTACAGCAACCTTAAACTCTTGTGCTCAAGAAATCTTCTTGCCTCAGCCTCCCAAGTAGCTGAGACTACAGGCGCCTGCAACAATACCTGGATAATCTTTCTATTTTTATAGAGACCAGGTCTTGCTCTTGCTCAAGCTGGTCTCAAACTCCTGAGCACAAGCAATCCACCCGCCTCAGCCTCCCAGAGTACTAGGATTACAGGCGTGAGCCACTGCACCTGGCCTGATTCAGATTTATTTTTCAGATTTTGCTTCCAATTTCCTCTTTGACTCACAGATTGTTTCAAAATATGTTATTTAATTTCTAAACATTTGGTATTTTACTAGATAATTTGCTATTGGTAGCTAATGTAATTCTATGTAGTTATAAAGCATACTTTGTATAATTTTAATGATTTTAAATTTATTGATATTTGTTTCAGGATCTGGCATATGATCGGTCTTGGTCAACATACTATGTGCATTTGAAAGAATACATAATATACAGTTTGCAGTGTTCTATCTATGAATATTAATTTATGTCCATGTGGTCAATAGTACATATTGCATTTACCTATATCTCTACTGATTTTTTTGTCTAGTTCTATCAATTGCTCAGATGTGGTGTTAAAATCTTCAGTAATGATTATGGAATGTCTATTATTCCCTTTAATTCTATCAATTTTGCTTTATATGTTTCAAAGCTCTTATTTGGCACATATACAATTATGACTGCAATGGATTTCTGATAAATTGGCACTTTTATGTTATGAAATGTTCCCCTTTATCTCTGATAATATTCTTAGTCTTGAAATTTATGTAATCTGATATTAATATAGCCACTCCAACCTTCCAGTTCTTACTGTTACGTGTTATATATTTTTTTTACCTACTTACCTTCAGCCTATCTATGTCTTATTTTTAAATCATATCTCTTATAGAAAGCATATAGTGGGGGGGTCTTGCTTTTTTTTTTTGAGATAGAGTCTCACTATGTGAGCCCTCGGTAGAGTGTCACAGCTCACAGCAATCTCAGATTCTTGGGCTTAAGCAATTCTCTTGCCTTAGCCTCCCAAGTAGCTGGGACTACAGGCACCTACCACACCACAGGCTATTTTGTTGTTGTTGTTCTAGGTGTCATTGTTGTTTGGCAGGCCCGGGCCGGGTTCAAACCCACCAGCCCCAGTGTATGTGGCTGGCACCCTAGCCACTGAGCTACAGGCACTGAGCCAGGTCTTGCTTTTTTAAAATCCATTCTCACTGTTTTTGCCTAATTGAATTATTAAGTATTGATATGGTTAGATTTAGGTCTGCCATTTTATTATTATTTTTAAATTTATCTCCTTTGCTTTTTCCCTCTATCCTTGCTTCTCTATTTTCCTATGGATTAATTGAATCTATTTCAGAATTTTATCTATTGTATTTTTAGCTATACCCTTTTGCATTACTTTTCAGTGGCTAATCAAATAAATTATAGTATATATCCTTGAACAGCCAACTGAGAATTACTATTGTACCACTTCATGTCAACTACAGAAAATTTGTAATCATGTAAGTCTTTTTATGCTCCCATTATTTATGCTTTTGTTGTCATTTGTTTTACATATAAATCTTCCAAGACAATGTCACAAATTTGCTTTAAGCATGTGGGGGGTTTTTTGTTGTTAGAGGAAAATAGTCATTTATTTAATCTCTTATATCCAGGTATTTATCATTTCTGGTTCTCTCTATTCATTCCTGAAGATCTGAATATCCAACTGCTATCATTTTTCTTCAGCCCCTAAAATTTCCTTAAATATTTGTTCAAGTGGAGATCTGTTGATGGCAAATTCTTTTGATTTTCTTTCATCTAGAATTGTCTTTATTTTGCCTCCCTTGAAAAACATTTTGCTAGATTTTGACTCCTGGGATGGCATTTTATCTTTAAGCACTTTAAAAATGTTCCACTATCTTCTGGTCCCTGTAGTTTCCAATGGGCAGTTATCAGTAATTTGAATAATTGTTTTCCTCTACGTAATATGTCTTCATCTTGTCTGGTTTCAGAATTTTGTCTTTATGTTTAAATCTGAGTTTTACTGTGATGTGTTTTGTTTTGTTTTGTTTTTTTTTTTGAGAGATAGAGTCTCACTTTGTCACCCTCGGTAGAGTGCTATGGCATCATAGCTCACAGCAGCCTCCAGCTCCTAGGCTTAGGCGATTCTCTTGCCTCAGCCTCCCAAGGAGCTGGGACCACAGGCGTCAGCCACAATGCCTGGCTATTTTTTGTTGCAGTTTGGCCGGAGCCGGATTTGTACCTGCAACCCTCAGTATATGGGGCCAGCTCCCTACTCACTAAGCCACAGGTGCTGCCCAATGTGTTTTTTTGCTTGTTTGTTTTTTGGAGTCAGAGTCTCACTTTATCACCCTCTAGAGTGCTGTGGCATCACAGCTCGCAGCAACCTCCAGCTGTTGGGCTTCGGTGATTCTCTTGCCTCAGCCTCCCCAGTAGCTGGGACCACAAGCACCCGCCACAACACCAGGCTATTTTTTGTTGCAGTTTGGCGGGGGCCAGGTTTGAACCTGCCACCCTCGGTATATGAGGTCGGCGCCCTACTCACTGAGCCACAGGTGCTGCCCCAATGTGTTTTTTTTTTTTGTATATCTATCCCATTTTGGGTCTCACTGAAACTTAAAACTGTAAATTTATATCTTTCATAAACATGGGGATTTGGGGTCATTATTTCTTCAAATACGTTTTTTGCTCCATTCTCTTTCACTTTTTTTTTCTGAAGTCTTTAATCACACACGTTAGATCTTTCGATAAGTGGATCATTGCAAAAGTTCTGAGATACACAAAAACCAAGAAATGTAAAATCTGTGCAGGTGGAAACCAATGAAGCCCTCCCAGCACCAATAAGCCAAACAAATTGAAACTTGCACAAGTGAATCAGAAAGGATGCTGTTGACTGTGATTCTTGAAAGTGAAATAATGGACCATGATATGGTCTGTCTCAGAGCTTTCATACTTTCCTAGTGACCTATGTATTGTCCCTCAGGTCCTCCTTGTGACTCTGTTCATTTTTTTAAATCTAGTTTCTCTCTTCAAAGTAGATAATCCCACTTATCCAGCCTCAAATTCACTAACTTTTTCTTGATTATCTCCTTGTCAGCTGATATGCCTATGCAATTAATTTCTATTTTAGATGTTGTAATCTCATTTCTACAATTCCAATTTTGTTCTTTATTATTTCTATTTTGCTACCAAAATTTCTCATTTCTTTACTCATTACAAGTGTATTTTTCACTTGTGTCACAGCATAGTTAAAATAACTGCTTTAAAATGTCTTGTTTACTAATTCCAACATCTGAATTGTTCAGGGTTGATCTCAGTTAATCATCTTTTCTGCTGAGAATGGGTCATATATTTCTGTTTTTTCATATTTTGAATAATTTTAATTGTATGTTGAATGTCGTGAATGCTGTGTTGTAAAGATTCTTAGTTCTGATATATCACTTCCAAGGTTATTAAGCTGTTTGTTTGTTGTAACAATTAGCTTCGTTGGACTTAAACTGTAAATTCTACTTCATCATCAGCTTAAGTTTCAGTTCAATACTTTTCTCCCTAAGTAGGTTGCTTTAATTTTACCTGATGAACGCATGGTTCAGCCATCAGCCAGAGATTTGGGCAGAGTTCATATATACATTAAATGTGAGGCATCCTCTCTGCCTCTTTTCTTTTTGAAACTTCTTTCACTTTCCAACAGTTCTATTTGCACAAAATTTCTCCTGTTATATGGACCATAAAGACTAAAGGTTGCTGAAGTTTTAACCACACTGAATGGTGCAGATCGGGGCAATTCCTAGGACTAGAAGCCATGAAAATGACAAAACTCATTTTCTTCTTCCAGGCTCAAATCCTCTCCAAAATCTGTTTGTCTTTGGTTACTCTCCAATGTCTGATTACTGTCTAGGTAATTGTGTATACACACACAAACACACACACACATCAAGAGTTTATAGTTGTTTTTTGTAAGCAGATCAGCCAGTAGGAGCTTATTCAACCATACTGGAATAGGAAATATGTTCATTTAAAGAGAATATTTTATATTTCTTTAATTTTTTTTGTCAAGCATTTATTCAGTAAATACTTCCCATGTGCTTACTCTATGTTAAGCAATGTGCTAGGCCGTGGAATATAAAGATGTCCTCAGGGGACTAATGGTCTGCATGGGGATGGGCAAGATGACCAGAAGAATATGGTAGGTACAGCATGGTAAGCTCAATATAAAGGTATGCTCAAAGCACTGTGAAGAGGGAGTGCTAACCCCAAAAGGCGACCACAGAAAAGGCATACTAGAAGAAGCATACTTACCACCTTAGAATTTCAGACCAATTAATGTCATAAACATTGGTTGCTTCATGCAAAACGAACTAGAATTGTTGTACTTAAGCCCACATTACTTCTTTGTGTTTCCAATACCACAATCATCTTTTATGTGGATGTAGCCAGTCAGGATTCTAGAACCATATAAAGAAGACAAAGTGATAGCCATGTTTTAAAGCATCTGAAGATATTTTACTGATATTTTGACATTAAGCTAAAAACCAAAGTAGTAAATCTATTATTATCTACCCAGGTCAGAAGGGTCTTTTTGAGGCTAGACACAGTGGCTTGTGTCTGTAATCCTAGCATTTTGGGAGGCTAAAGCAAGAACAATGCTTGAGATCAGGAGTTTGAGACCAGCCTGAGCAAGAATAAGATGCCATTTCTATTAAGAAATAGAAAAATTAGCTGGACGTGGTGGCACACACCTGTAGTCCCAGATACTTGGGAGGCTGAGATAGGAGGATTGCTTGAAGCCAGGTATTGGAGGTTGCTGTGAGGTAGGCTGAAGCCACAGCACTCTAGCCTGGGGCTAAAGTGAGACTGTCTTAAATAAATGAATAAATAAATGCCTGTTCTGAGCAAAGTTTATGTATAATATAATGCTTCCAACAGTAATCATCTAGTCCATGTCTAGTCCCTTCCCATCATCATGGCAGCCTGCTTTCATAAGGGGAAGAATCAAATTGATAAAAACAAACTTCTCATTATAATTCAGAGATAGTTGTTATTGCAGGTGTTCTTCTGCCTTCTCTATGCTCTTGGCTTCTCGTGATGCTTGGCACCTGCTGTCAAACACTGAAGGATCAGGGCTTTACTAGACACTTTGACACTTCAATCTTTCCCTTGCCCAATTCCAGTAACTCAGGTGGCACAGCTCCTGCCCACACATCAAGGCAACAGGTAGAGGCAAAATATTCAAGATAAAGAGAATGCAGGCTTTCGCTGTGTCTTTGTTGAATAGATTGGAAACTGCATCTCAAAAGAAACATTGGCTAATTTTGAAGAACAGTGTATAAGAAATATGGAGCCTTTGGATATTTTGAATCCAGGCACCCGTCCCTTAGTCAGGAAATCCAGGATAGCTGCTCCAGTTCTAATAGAAACCATCCTCAATCATGCATTGATTTGATGAGATATTTCACAACTGTTAAGAAGTATTTTTTGCCAGGGCATGTGTTAAATTTTCTTTAAGATCTTATCTTTGTTGTGAAACTTGCCAAATAATTTATGAATAATATTTAGCACCATCTCTTCATGTAATCACCATCAATGAAAGGCTTCCTGTCAAGATATGACCTTAGTTTGGGTTCCATACTCTCTCTTCCAGCCAAGTTAACTCATTACCACCTCCCTCATGGGGAGAACTGGCTACCACCTGCAGTCGTCCTGCTGGTACACTCCGGAGCTTGCTCCTGACCCAGCAGGAGCCATAAAAGAGGCTTTCAGTTAAAGGTTTTCCTGTCTGTCTATTCTAGCTAGCTAGATAGCCTTGACCTTGTTCTTACTCTGAACTCCATCTTCCCAACATTTTGATCCCAGCTTTGCTCTAGCTCTGCTGCTTTGGGCTTTTTTTCCCGTATCTACACCTCTGCTCCACTGTGAAACTTTCTATGTCATCTAATGCTCTAAAGCTATTAGAAACCATGGAGTTTATGAAGTTGATTTTTTTTTTTTTTTTTACCATTAAAAAAAAGGCATGGAATGAGAGAATGGCAAGTGAAAACAATATCAAGAATTATTGGCCAGGTGCCGTGGCTCAAACCTGTAATCCTAGCACTCTGGGAGCCTGAAGTGGGTGAATTGCCTGAGCTCATGAGTTCAAGATCAGCCTGAACAAAAGCGAGACCCTGTCTCTACTAAAAATAGAAAAACTGAGGCAAGAGGATCCAGGGATCCCTCTCCCTTGAGCCTAAGAATTGAAGGTTACTGTGAGCTGACACCACAGCATTCTACCCAGGGTGACAGTTTGAGACTCTGTCTCAAAAAAAAAAAAAAAAAAAAAAAAGAATTATTAGCTTCTCATTGTATATGGTGATTCTGTGTTGGATGCTATTCATCAGTTCTTACATAAACTTACCCCGTCTTCACAAGAGCCCAGGAGATAGTTGCTGTTGGCATTTTTACGTATGAAGAAACTAAGGCACAGAGAGGTTATGTTATTTGCCCAAGGTCACACATACAAAAAAGTAGGCAAGCTATTTAATCTCTCTGAGCCTTACTTTTCTTATCTATAGAATGGAAATGTAATAATACTTTCCAGAGTTATTGTGAAGCTCAGAGAAGTTCATACATGTGACTGACATATGGTTAGTACTCAGTATTTTTTAGCAATTATTATTTTGCTTGAAATGTTTCAAGTAAGGCACTAACTCTTTTCAAGCATGGCAGTTAAGAACCATAAAGCTTAGTGCTACAGAAAGCCATCTTTGCTGCCTTGTACAAGGAGTCTGCCTGACAGCAAAGCCCACAGAGAAGAAAGTAGAGCTGCGAGACAGAGGAAGGCAACATTGTGTAACATTATCTGGGTCCTCAAATCTTTGTTCCCAAAGCTAGATGCCATCCTGGATATTCTAGTTATTTGAGCCAATAAATTCTCTATTTTTTTCAGCCTGAGTTGGAAGCCTAAACTTTCATCTAAAAGAGCCTGAACAGAGTCCAAGGTATACACTTTTCCAGAATTGTCTAGAAAACATCATACATTTCAAGGATTTGGCTTTACACCTATGTCAAAGCAAATATGAGACTGGTTTTCAGTCTGTGCTCAGAGTTCCACTACAGAAGAAGAAAATTTGATTTTTTTTTCCTTGGAGGCAGTCTCACTTTGTCCACTTGGGGGTACAGTGCCATAGTGTCATCATAGCTCACAGCAACCTCAAACTCTTGGGCTCAAGAGACCCTCAAGAGGTTTGGCGCCCGTAGCACAGTGGTTATGGCACCAGCCTCATATACTGAGGCTGGCAGGTTCAAACCCAGCCTGGGGTCAGCTAAACAACAATGACAACTACAACAAAAAATAGCCCGGCATTGTCGTGGGTGCCTGTAGTCGTAGGTGCCTGTAGTCGCAGCTACTTAGGAGGCTGAGGTAAGAAAATCACTTAAGCCCAAGAGTTTCAGATTGCTGTGAGTTATGATGACATGGCTCTCTACTGAGGGCAACCTAATGAGATTTTGTCTCAAAAAAAGAAAAAAAAGAGACCCTCGAAAGATCAGCCTACCAGGTAGCTGGGACTACAGGTACCCACCATGACACCCAGCTAGTTTTTTCAGCTTTTAGTAGAGATGGGGTCTCGCTCTTGTGTAGGCTGGTCTAAAATTCCTGATCTCAAGGGATCATCTGCCTCAGCCTCACAGAGTGCTAGGATGAGAGGTGAGAGCCACCATGCCCAGTGGTTCCCTTGAATTTTGAGTGGGAAGTCAAGTTGTTTGACTTTTTTTTTGGACAGGTAGGAGGAGAATTACATGATATGAAGAGCATCAATTGAAAGGATGGATGGATGGATAGATAGATAGATAGATAGATAGATAGATAGATAGATAGATAGATATGTAGATATATAGACATTTGGGGATTATCAGAACCCCTTTGATACATAAGGTTTTAGAGTGTGGAGGATCATATGATTCTGATGCCTAACTCTCCCATGTTACAAATGAGTAAACTGAAGCCTAGAGAGGTTAAGTAACATGGACAAGCTGATTGGTCTACTTAGGAGAAAAATCAGATCTAAACCTTGCTCCCATTTGAATTCTCTCTGATTTTGGATTTTCATCATTATAAGCTGCATATAATATTTTTTCTATAGCCTGAGCAAGAGCAAGACCCTGTGTCTACTAAAAATAAAAAAATTAGCCAGGCATAGTGTATGTGCCTGTAGTCCCAGGTACTCAGGAGGCTGCCGGTAGATGGCTTGACCCCAGGAGTTTGAGGTTGCTGTGAGCTATGATGAAGCCACTGCACTCTAGCCAGGGCAACAGAGCAAGACTCCTTCTCAAAATAAAAAAATGCTTTTTCTACACAGATATGCAGCATTGGATAGTAAGCAGCTGATGTCAGCTCCCCTGACTCCTAACCCAATTTATTGCTTTTCCTGATGTATCATTCTTCTTCCTATACTAAACACTTTCTGTGGCCACCATGTTTACTTAATACAATAGTCCCCCACCACAACCGCCACCGCCTTTTCCTTGGTTTTGCTTTCATGGTTTCAGTTACCTGTGGTTAACCACAGTCTGAAAATAGGTGAGTACAGTACAATATTTTTAGAAAAAGAGACCATGTTTGCATTGCTTTTATTATAATATGTTATAATTGTTCTACTTTATTATTAGCTACTGTTATTAATCTTTTAATGTGCCTAATTTATGAATTAAACAATATCATAGGTGTACAAGTGGAAGAAAAAACCTGTCCATATAGGGTTCGGCACTATCTGCAGTTTTAGAGATCCGCTGGGGGCCTTGGAGTCTATCTGTGAATAAGGGGGGACCACTGTTTATTATAACAGCACAAAACAAATGTTAGAATTCTAACCCTCTAAGACGTTACTGGAATGGGGTAATGTAGGGCAATAAGCCCTGTATTTAGATAAATTTGTGAGTTAAATCCGTTTCTGTCAGAGCCATTGTTAATAGTCTCCCATGGCCACGTTAAAATAAGCTATTTTGCATTACAAATTGCCAGGTTGGGGTTACACGTAAGATAGTGTTTTTCAAATGTATCTTACCACAGACCTAGTGTCCTTGGAAAATGCAGGTTTTGTGGGTTTTTTTGCAGTTTTTGGCTGCGGCCGGGTTTGAACCTGCCACCTCCGATATATGGGGCTGGTGCCCTACTCCTTTGAGCCACAGGCGCTGCCTGGAAAATGCGGTATTAAAGAGATGGATTTTCATATTTTTCCCAAAGCTGAACCACCATCTTGCTTCTATAATTCAGCTCTGCCTTCTTTGGTCTTCTTTCCGGATCTCCATCTTTATTAATAAATAATCTCACCTTCTCATGCCCATTCTCATACTAATGTCCTATTTCTCCACGTTTCTCTATTTGGTCGTTTCTCTGGTTTTGGTTCTTTTTCTCAGTCTCCCTGTGTGTGGCCTTTATTTTCAGGATAAAGAGGCATGGCAAGACAGTATCCCTGGAGGTTTTATTTAAGGAAGACCAGTGGGGGCTCACTCAGAAGGGCTGGATCAGCTCTAACTTAATCATATCTCAATATTCCCACCCCCTGAAGTGGGCTTGTGGAAAAGAACATCACATACCAGATGCCTGGAAGTGCCAAGAAAGTCACTGTCCCTATTGTTAAGTCCTACTCATCCTCAAGCCCAGTAGCAGAATGTCTCTGCCAATTACACACACATCAGAAGCCCCTCTCCTGACATCTGTGCCTAACAGGCAAGTCAGTCCCAGCCTGGCATTTAGCCTCTTCTCTGCTGACAAGCTGACACTCTGTCCAGGGTGGCATTTGTGTTTTGACTGGAAGAATCATCCTCCCTTATTAAAATTTGTGGCAATTATCACCGTGCATGGTGCTGTCTGTTATCTTCCTAAAGTGTTCTGTTTTCTACAGCTGCCTTGTAGCCTCAGAATTCTAGCAGTAATTTTGAATATATTTTGCCCAGTGAGTAAGAGTTATCATCATATGGTTTTCACATCCACAAGTCCTTTCTTTTCTTTTCTTATTTTTTTTGAAACAGTCGCACTGTGTCACCCTGGGCAGAGTGCCATGGCTCACAGCTCACAGCAACCTCAAACTCCTGGGCTCAAGCAATCCTCTTGTCTCAGCCTCCCAAGTAGCTGGGACTACAGGTGCCCACCACAATGACTGAGTATTTTTAGAAATGGGGGTCTCGGTCTTGCTCAGGCTGGTCTCGAACTTTTAAGCTCAAGGGATCCACCTGCCTCAGCCTTCCAGAGTGCTGAGCTTGCAGGAGTGAGCCACCATACCTGGTCCCACAATTCCTTTCTTTTTAAGGGCTTTCACAGACCTAGTGACAGCAGTAGGAGCATGATTATGATGATTTCAATCAGATGACAGTGTTGGGAGCAATATTCATGCTGGTCCAATTAAATAGGCCTCTTATTCTTCTTGTACTTTTCCCCGAACATTTTCACATTCATCCTCAAAGTGCAATGCATTTTATACAAGTCTTTTATTGTTTTGTTTTATTTTTTTTTTTTTGCAGTTTTTTTTTTTTTTTTTGGCCAGGGCTGGGTTTGAACCCACCACTTCCGGCTTATGGGGCCAGCACCCTATTCCTTTGAGCCACAGGTGCTGCCCCTATACAAATGCTTTATTTTAAAGCATTTCATGACAGAGACCGCAAAGCCAAATAATTTCAAAGGCCAGGGATCAGTTATAGACAGATAGAGATCTGAATAAACTTTATAAATACTCAACATTCATTTCAAATTTTGGTACTGTCTATAAGAATAGATCAAAAAAATAGATCTGAAAGGTCAATGGTAAGTATGCTTTTCTATTTTCTACTTTAATGGCTTTCCTAGAGGCATAACATACTCTTTTTTTACAATTTTATGTTGAACTCAAATCTTTCTATGGCTGGTTCCTATCATACAGTGCTGTTAGTTAAGCAGCTGATCATTGGTCATTTTAAAAAACATATTGTCGTATCTTGGGATCTATCAGTCCTGAATGTATACTGTATTAAACACATCAACAGAAAACTGTGCCCAGCCAACAGAATGTCCCATGTGACCCCTCACCCAACCTTATCTTTGAGACTCACTAAATGGTGCTATCACTACCTGCTCCAAAGCCACCCACACAGGTATAATTGAAGGAAACTGTAGTAGAGAGGAGGCCTGATCTGATAACACCCAGATCTCTTCCAGGGAAAGAGAGGCCAAAGGAGATTCCTCCTGCTATGAACCCAAGAATGATGTAACCTGGTAAGTACTACCTGGCTGGCCATTAGTTTAAGTAAGTTACTTGTTTGGACTTAGGTATCACACCAAGGTGTTAAATTTAATCTCTGAAGATTTATGTGGCTCAGACTCAGAATGTTCTCCAGAACACACATTTTTCCCCTTGTCATGCTGCATACAGACCCTATAACTGGTCCAGATTTAAGAACTTGGCCTGAACTGGCTCACATGACCTCTGAGTAGTAAAGCCTAAAACCTTCGGACAACAGAGCTTCAGACTTTCAACGTGACAATCCAGGGCTTAAGTCTGTTTAAGACAGGTGTCTTGGTCCCTTTCTACTATCATAACAGATGAGGATAGTCCTGTGCCTTCCTAAAATCACCTGCACATAGTAAAAGTCCCATTCAGATACTTTCAGCTCAGGTAACAGAAAACCCAACTCAAAGCAGCTTAAATGAAAAGGCCATTCATTATGTCAGAATTCCAGAGGAAAGATGGCACCAAGGTGGATCATGTTGGCAAACTCAACAGCATCATCAGCTACTCAGATTCTATAGTGTCTTCCTGCTTTGACATTAGGCTGGTGCCTGTCACCCTTGCAAGAGGACTACCTCAGCTCTGAGACTAATTCTCAGGGGAAGAGACCATTTCCTCCCACCTCCCACCCTGTTCCATGTCTCATCTTAAGAAAAAGTAACTATTTCCTAGAAGCCTTCCTGTCACGTGACCATCTTAACCTAATCACTGTCCAGGAGAACGGACTACTGTGGCTAGTTTAGACAGTGGTTCACAATCCTTGCAGCATATTTAAATATCTGGGACTAAGTAGGAAACTTCTAAAAACACTGATGCCCAGGACTGTCTCCAGACGCTGTGATTTCATTGGTGTACGAGGGAGGCCCAGATATGAGTATTTTTAAAAGCCACCCTTAGTGACTCTAATATGCAGCCAAAATTGAGACCACTGACAGACTAATCAGGAATTACCCCTGGATCATGTCAGGGAGAGATGAAACTATGAGAAGAAATGACTGTTGGATTTGCAACCCATAGATGATCAAAAAATGCTTTATTTTTTTTTAATTTCCTGAAAGAAGATATACAAATGCCAAACAAGCACATGAAAAAATGCCCAACAATACTGGTCACTAGAGAAATGCAAATCAAAACCATGATGAGATACCATTTCACATTCATTAGGACGGCTGATATAAAAAAATTGAAAATAACAAATGTTGGTAGGATTTGGAAAATTGGGGCTCTTGTGCACTGCTGGTGGGAATGTAAAGTGTTGCCACTGCTGTGAAAATAATATGGTGGTTCCTTAAAAAACTTTTTTCTAATTTTCTATATGATCCAATAATTCCATTTCTAGTTATACACCTTAAGTACTTAAAGGCAGATTCTCAAAGAGACATCTCTATACCCTTATGTTCATGGCAGCATTATTTATTACAGCCACGAGGTAAAAGCATAGTTGGGCATTGTGGTGGGCACTTACTGTCCCCCTTACTGGGGAGGCTGAGGCAGGAGGACCACGCGAACCCAGCAGTTAGAGGTTGCTATGAGCTAGGCTGATGCCACAACATTCTAGCATGGGCAAACAAGTGTGACTTTGTCTCAAAAAAAAAGTGAAAACAATTGTCCATTGATGAATGAGTGGATAAATAAATTGTGTGGTATATACATAACGGAATAGCATTCACCTTTAAGAGGACATTAAGGTAATTGAAATAAACCAATCACATAAAAGACGAATACTCTGTAATTCTACTTATGGAGACACCTAGGGTAGTCAGGGCTGTGGGAAGAGAGAAATGGGTAGTTAATTGTCAATGGATATGTTGGTTCAGTGTTTTAAGATGGAAAGTGTTCTGTGGGTGGATGGTAATGATGGTAGCACAACAAGTGGAAGTACTTAATGCCACTGAGATAACACATTTAAAAATGATCATGGTGGCAAATTTTACCACAATTTCAAGAAAGATGTTTGTTGAGTAGATGCAAGCTGAGAATTTGTGCTGCTTGCCTTCTATACCTGTGGCTAGATGGTGGGTGGACAAAGGAGGGGAAGCTGCTCTGGACAGGGGCATCCTTAGAACAACAGAGCAGTCGTTCTGAATTCCAGCAATGTTTAAAGAGGGAGGGAAGGTGGAAAATAAAAATTGGGAGGGAAATTCCAGGAATAGCTTACACATAGTTCACCTCATTTGTTATCTTTTGGGCAGCCCCTGCCAGGTGTTTCTGGCCAGATGCCCTGCTGAGAGCCTGGAAAGATGAGACAGCCTGAGGCCCCACACACTACAGGCCTCAGTGAAGTTTTGCAAGAGTCAAGTTGACCAGATGTCTACTCACCTCTCAATTTCCCATTCCAATAAAGGTTCTGGGGATTGGGCAATCCAAGCCACTGATAATAGCACCATCTCTTATACCATGTATTTGGCTTAGGGGTACATATGAATGCTGATGCTTGAATTCGAAATCACTCAGGCAAAGAGGAAATTTACAGCTCTTGAATAAGATAGTGAAGTCATGCTTCAAAATGTGGGCTTGTTACAAGCTGGAAGCTGTCCAGCCCCGCGGGTTTCCCTTTCTGCAGCTCCACTTCCAGTATAGGCCATCGGCTCCATGTCTCTCTGTCCTCCACTCCCCCGGGTGCTCGGAGGCCAATGAAAGAAGCCAGCTTTCCCCATACTCTGCCTCCACCTCTTCACTATCCCCTCTACTTCTCAGCTTACTGTCTGTTTTTCTCACCACTTCCCAAGACAGAGTATATATCACTAAATATTTTGGCTAAAAGGGCTTTGGGGGAGACTACTGCTGATAGAAAGTCTTCATTCTAACCTAAAAAAAAAAGACTTTTGCAGGGTGGTGCCTGTGGCTCAGTGAGTAGGGCACCGGCCCCATATACTGAGAGTAGTGGGTTCAAACCTGGCCCCAGCCAAACTGCAACAAAAAAATAGCTGGGCGTTGTGGCAGGTGCCTGTAGTCCCAGCTGCTCGGGAGGCTGAGGCAAGAGAATCGCCTAAGCAGGAGTTGGAGGTTGCTGTGAGCCATCTGATGTCATGGCACTCTGTCAAGGGCAATAAAGTGAGACTCTGTCTCTACAAAAAAAAAAAGACTTTGCAGTTTTAAAATCATGTTTCCAGAAGTGTGGACAGCAGTCCATCTGACTCAGAATTACCTGGGACAGTGGTTAAAAAAGAAACTGCCTGGTAATAATGAGACCCATGGCGCCAGCATCTCTGGGGATGGGGTCAGAAGCCTGCCTTTTTCCAGGGTCTCAGGTGATTATGAAGCCACTGAGGACTGAGAACCAGTCTCGCTTTGGGAAGGTTGCCAAAGATGAACTGTGAGGGAATGTTCCTGAGCTAAACAAGTCTAGATGCAAAGGAAAGAACATTTCTTGAGGATCTCTTTTGAGTTCTCCTATATGTCACTTATACTTGACAACAATATTCCAAAATTAGGTATATTACAACCTCTACTTCAAAGGTAATCAGTGGGAGATTGAGTAAGGTTAAGTGATTTGTCTGAGAACTTGAGGAAACTGGAACTTGAATCCAGTTCTATCTGAAAGCCTGTCACTATGTCATCTCCCAGAATCTGTCCACTTTTGTGTCTGTGGTAAAGTCGAGAGGATGTCAAAGTGATCAAAACCCATGTTCAGGCTCTGTATTCATTATACCAAGTGATCTATAATGAAAGCCCTTCACTCAGAAGAGACCCAGAGGCCCTCTTCTTTCCCCACATAAAATAGAAGCAAATAACACCTCCCTGACGGGATGTGACATCTAACAAAAGGGAGCAACACACCCTCAGATAAGGAAGAACTAGCCAAGTCCAAGGGTGTGATCTGATATTAAACGTTTCCTTTCAGATCGCACTTGGGCTCTGACCAACTCTACTTGTGAGCTCTTTTGTGCTGCAGCCCGGGTTTCTTCCTTTCTCTTCTTCACCAAGGGGAGACCCGGTCAAGGTTCCTGGGAAAAGAGATTGTGTATTCTGGCGGGCAGGGTGCAGTCAGATAATTATCCCACAGGGTTTAATAGGCTACCACTATGTGCAAAGGTTAAAGATGAATAAACCAAGCCAGTGGAGGAAGCAGATTACTGGACAGCCTATGTTAATAATGGTGGGTGATAGGGTGAAACCCTGCTCAAATAGTGGACCTGCCTAAAAGAATCAACCCCCTACACTCTCCCACCTAAGAAAGACAAATGAGTCAACCCCCTGCCCTACCCCACCAGATGTTCCACCTGGGAAAGGTAAATGGGTCAACCGCCACCCTTACAACAGATGCTCAACCCAGGAAAGGGAATGTTCTGACCCCCACCTTCTTGACCTTTAACCTCCCCCCCTCTTGACCATTACCCACTTATGCATTTCTTCCTGGTTGGAATCCTAAAGCCATTTTAATTTCAAACTGAGCCTCCATCAGAATAATCTTTCATCTTTGGCTCCTTGACCTTTCAGTGGGTACACGCACAAGGCTTCTGAGGTGCACTCAGAGTGATGCCTAATCATAGTAACCCAGCCCAGGACTGGACAGTGAGACAGGAGAGGGAAGGATTCCTGGAAGAAACCATATCTGCACAGAGGCTTAAAAGGGCAAGTAAGAGTGACCAGATGAAGGAGGCTGGCAGGGGAGACAGCGTGAGCAAGAGCCAGAACAAAAGAAATCCCACAGCCGAGCACGGTGGCTTGTGCCTGTAATGCTAGCACTCTGGGAGGCCAAAGTGCATGGATTACCTGAGCTTGTAGGTTAGAGACCAGCCTGAGCAAGAGGGAGACCTCGTCTCTAAAAATAGCCAAGTGGTGCCAAGCGCTGGCCACATACACCCAGTCTGGCGGGTTCTAACCTGGCCCGGGCCAGCTAAACAATAATGATGACTACAACAAAATAATAGCCAGGTGTTGTGGCAGGCACCTATAGTTCCAGCCTCTCAGGAGGCTGAGGCAAGAGAATCACTTGAACCCAAGAGTTTGAGGTTTCTGTAAGCTATGACTCCACGACACTCTACCAAGGGGGTCAAAATAAGACTCTATCTCAAAAAAAAAAAAAAGAAAAAAAAATCACATGATATGCAGACCAAAAGCCACATCCATTGCAGAGAAGCCATCAACCATTTCAATATGGCTAAATCAGTATGCTGTTACTCAGCAGTTTTTCCAAAGAAATTATTTCCCCAAGGTCTTTTGGCTACTGCTATTTGTACTTAGTTTTTGACCAGCATTTGAACTATGAAATTAGTTTAAGGCCCGATGGAAATTAGACTGGACTCCTCTTAATGTTGCTGGACCAAGGAGGTCATTTACCTGTCACCCAAGCCAATCAAGAGAGGAGAGATCAATAGTTCAACTTTTATTTACAGGAAAACCAATGATTCCAGAGAGCAGCAGGGATAGCTCCCCAAAGAACGGCTCTGTCTTCCTCTTTCCCTTTGTTACTTTTATAGTCTCCCAGTAAGCATTAGCAATGTTATTACTTATTACAGTATACATCAAAAAGATTCCCTCTTGTACGTTACAAAGTTACACAATATCTTCCTATCTTAAAGCATTATATCTTCAAAGCCTTTTTACTCTAGACTAAATTTATAGTTAGTCAACACTTCACTGGTTACAGAATGCCCTGGGTCCTTGACCAGTACCATGGAGTTTAGTTTCCCAACTTATCTATGGCAGTAGGCTTTGGAAGTGAATAAACAATCTCCAGATGTCAGCACATAGGCTCATCTGGCCTTGTGAGGGCCTGGCCAGCAGTGTCCTGCATGAAATGGTTATTCAGGTTAACAGTGGCTGGTAACACTAAGAAATCAGACTATGGGAAGATTATTGTAACAAGTCTTTTAGATAGCACTCCAGGGCTTGGCATGGCGGCTCATACCTATAATCCCAGCACTTTGAGAGACCAAGGCCAGGGAATTGTTTGAGGCCAGGAGTTAGAGACTAACCTGGACAACATATCAAGACCCTACTTCTACAGTTAAAAAAAAAACTTAGGCTGGGTATGCTAGCGGTCTGGAAGACCAAGACCAGAAGATTGCTTCAGCTTACAAGCTCAAGACCAACCTGAGAAATAGTGAGACCCTATCTCTACTAAAAATAGAAAACTCATGCAGGCATTATGGCACAAGCCTATAGTCCCAGCTACTTCAGAGGCTGAGCAGGAGGATCACAAGTGAGCCCAGGAGTCTGAGGTTGCAGTGATGATGTCAGTGCACTCTACCCAGGGTGAAAGAGTGAGACTCTGTCTAAAAAAAAAAAATTAGTGGAGTGCAGTGGTATGCACTATAGTCCTAGTTATTCAGGAGGGTGAGGCAGGAAGATCCCTTGAGCCCAGAAGTTGCAGGCTGCAGTGAGAAAGACCCTGTCTCTGAGTAAATAACACTTCAGACATAGAAATGATCTCTTTTTCTATAAGCAAATAATTTAACCTTGTGCCTATTAGCATAGATGGTTGGACTTAGACATCCACTCGGTATGTGACTTGTGATGAGTTGTGTGTGTGTGTGTGTGTGTGTGTTTTGACAGAATCTCACTCTGTTGCCCTGGGGTTGAGTAACGTGGTATCATAGCTCACAGCAACCTCAAACTCCTGGGCTCAGGTGATTCTCCTGCCTCAGCCTCCCAAGTGGCTAGGACTATAAGCAGGCACCATGACACCCAGCTAGTTTTTCTATTTTTAGTGGAGCGAGGTATTGCTGTTGCTCTTGGTCAGGCTGGTCTCAAATTCCTGAGCTCAAGCAATTCACCTGCCTTGACCTCCCAGAGTGCTAAGACTATAGGCATGAGCCACCATGCCCGGCCTCTGGTGAGTTATTTAAACTTTTCTTCATCTGTACCATGGGACAGTAGTATATTATACTACTTTAATATATAATATTAATATTAATTGAGTTAATTAATGGACCAAGGAGGTCATTTACCTGTCACCCAAGCCAATAAAGAGAGGAGAGATCAATAGTTTAACTTTTATTTACAGGAAAACCAGGTCTCCAAGTTATAAACATCCGACTGACATATAGCTTGCACTTAGGAATGGAGGTTATTACAGGTAATAGGTAAATGTATCTGTTCAAACTTACATACAAATTCAACTTCAGAACAAACCTACAGAACTATCTCTTTCATAACCCAGGTCTGCCTATCACCATCCCTGGGTACAACTCTCTAAACTAGTGTTTCCTAAGGTATATTCTAATAGAAAAGTAGAGTGTTTTGTTGTAAAACAAGCTTCAAGAAATGTTGTACAATGAACGTGGTCTTCTCCTTTAGAATAATGACCAATATACTTTAGTGGATTAAAAGCTCTGAGAAGTCCTGCAGGAAAGACAACTGTTTATTAAAGTTAACATTTGTAAAACATTTTGACCATGAGGCCTTCCATTCCATGGCAATGCTTATTCATAGCCTGTGGGTGTCATGCTTTGTGGAATCACTACTGAAGACGATGATGTGGGCTTTAGATCTATAAGGCTCTGGACTGTGTGCAACAAAGCCTGGCTCCGTTGAAAACTGGAATCTTTCTCATTACTCAAGTGGATAAATGCTCTAGGCAACTGTTGAATGTGGTCAGGGGACTGATGTCCCCACTGTTCTCTGTTGGGCTGAACCTTGGGGTTGATACCATTTCTTGTCAGAAGGAAAATTTCTAAAGCTCTTCCCTGGAAAAACCCACATTTTCAGTGATCCTTATCCTCTATGGCTAGCAGCAGGTTCCTGGCAGCAGTACCCTCCCTCCCTTCTTTCCATAAACAGTTGTAATAATTCTGTTGCATGAGCTGAATTTAGCCAGACTTAGAAGCATTAAATAACTTTATTCTTTCTTGCACTGTCCCTTCAAGTTACTTGTGGCCCAGTTCTTTCTTGCCCCAGGATGGAGTCCTGGGTGTGTGCCATGGCTTTTCCAGTCAGTCATTCCCAGAATATAGAGGAAAAACCCTTTGTTTTGGCATTAAAAAACAAAATCTGTTTAATAATCTTATTATTCCAGTCTAGTCCAGAAGAAAAATCTGAATCCCAGATTTCATCCAATTAAGAGTTCTTTCCGTTTCCAGTTGAATCTGGGAGGCAGAGTTGAGGTCCAGGTGTGTCCAACCCATGACCTGCTGACTGCATGTGGATTATCTGAGGACTGTTTTGCTTATCTCTAGTAGTGGATCTCATGAAAATTTTCATTAGCGTTTATGCATTTAATGTGTGGCCCAAGACAAATCCTCTTCTTCCAACATGTCACAGAGAAGCCGAAAGGTTGGATAAACCTGGGCATTTTCTTCAATACCTTTGCGTATGAGCTGCTCTTCAGAGCCCTCCAGGGTTGGGCCATGGGAAGAGGGATTCAGGCTAAGGGCATAGCCCCACTTACCTGGACTGCTGGGTCTGGTGCTTGTTCTCCTCTGGATGGCAGATGCTTTATTTCTGGTGAGCTTTTGCAAGCTCCTCAGAGACCCATCACCTACTCTCTAATGGAGACAGTACACCTTTCTGGTTTGCTCATGACCCCTGGGCTTTCTGTGTCCACCTCCTGCCCGGGTGACATTATCGTTCTAGGCAGTCCTCTTTGGAGGAATCATATTTAAGCAAATCTTAGGCCAACTGCTTTCAAATCCAGTTTCCAGTAAAATGTAGCAGAAACATAGGTGACTCTCGAGGCACCCTGTCTGCACTCCAGGGCTAGGTAGGGGCAGTTCCAGCCATCTCTCACCTGTAGATGTCACTTGGCCCTAGTCCCTGTGTCCACAAACCCCAGTCTCTCCAAGAGGTTCTCTTTAAATTCCACATGAAATATATCCTTTTTCTGTCTGTGAGGTTGGGATGCCCAGCTCACTAAAAATTCTCACCAAGACATCCTCCTAGTATAGATGATTCAAATTCAGTTTTGAAAATGTAGATGATCCTGGCTCAGCACGCGTAGCACAGGGGTTACAGTGCCAGCCAGATACACTTCAGTTGGCAGGTTTGAACCCAGCCTGGGCCTGCTAAAACAACAAAGACAACTGCAACAAAAAATAGCCAGGCCTTGTGGTGGGCACCTGTAGTCCCAACTACTTGGGAGGCTGAGGCAAGAGAACACTTAAGCCCAAGAGTGGAGGTTGCTGTGAGCTGTGATGCCACGGGCATTCTACCCAGGGTGACATAGTAAGACTCTGTCTCAAAAAAAAAAAAAAAAAAAAAAAAGAAAGAAAGAAAGAAAAAAAAGAAAGAAAATGTAGATGATCAGCTAGTGTGCACACGACTGCTGTCTGACTCTTATCTTGCCCTGTATGTCTGGACCAGCACCTGCCTGTATCATTTAGGGGACACATGCCACTATTATATTACTTGGGGAATTCCATCTGAAACCAAGGCAGAGTCTCTGTTAATGTCCTGTTACTTATAGATTTTTCCTTCTGAAAGTTTTGGTCTAGTGTTTGAAAGTTTGCAATAATCACTGCAGTTTAATATAGGCATAATGAATTGACACTATGCCACAATGTATTCAAACAATGGTGTCTCTACTTTTTTAAAAAGCTCCTAAGGTTATACTCTCTAGAGAACTCTATTTCCTAATTTAAAATATCTTTAATTTCTATGCTTTACATTATATTGTCCTGATTGACTTGATATTCACAAACCTTTGTCATTGTTAATAATTACACATTTCTTTTTAAAGGTTTATCTTTTCATTTTGATGTATGAAATTAAAATAGGGCTTCTGTATTTAGTTACTTGTTGGTATATACACATTACCTCAAAGTCTAGTGGCTTAAAACAAAAAATAATATTTATTACTTCACAGTTTCTGTGGGTTGGAAATTCAGGAGCAACTCAGGTGGGTGAGTCTGGGTTAAGGACTGTCATGAAATTGCAGTCAAGCTGTTGGGGAGCCATGTGGTCTCATCTGAAGGCTCAACAGGAATGGGGGGAGGGTGTAGTAATGAGGATGACTCACTCATGTGTGTTTATTAGAAGACCTAAATCTCTCACTAGATAGGCCTGTCCATACAAATGCCTCACAACACAGCAACTCACTTCTGTCAGGGCAAGAAAGAATGCAGCCAGGGTAGAAGCCACAGTCTTTTTATAACCTCATCTCACAGTGATGTCCCATCACTTCTGCTGTATTCTGTTCCTTAGAAGAAGTAAATCAATAAGTCCAGCCCACGCACAAGAGGAAGATTACACCAGAGTAAGAACTAGGAAGCAGAGATAATCAGAGTTCAACTTAAAGGCTTCCTACCACAACTTCCTAATGGTCAGTTAAAAAGATTAGAAGATACTAATATTATTGTCTCAGAATCATCCAGTCTTATTTATATCTACTACTGACTTCAGAGACAAGTCTAAACTAGCCCAAGATCACATATAATCTTCTTGAAAATGCATATAACACTACTTAATAAACAAGTTAAATACATGTTATACATGTTAACTGTATTCTACATAAACTTGGGCAAGCTGAGCAAGCTGTAATTACAATTATGAACTCCTTCATATGCTATGGTAATATTGGATACACAATTTGTCACTCTTCAATAAAAATATCTTTATGAATATGACCTATTGTCACCTGTTCAAAATAAAAAAATCACCAAAATTCTTGCCTGCAAGATGAATTGAGAATTTTGGTAACTTAATTATCTTATTGTCTCATATTTTAATTACAAACCAAAACCATAGATTATCTTTTTGTTAAATAATCATATGCTATTCTCTCTTGAGCTATGTACAGGAAAAATCTATTCACTATTTGTATCTCACCTATTTCCAAACAGAATTTGTGGCTGTTAGAATCAAGCCAATTTAGGCCATACACAGGGGCTCACACCTATAATCCCAGCACTGCTGGAAGGCCAAGGTGGGTGGATTGCTTGAGCTCAGTTCAAGACCAGCCTGAGCAAGAGCAAGACTCCTATTTCTTCTAAAAAATAAAATAAAATAAAAAATAGGCATTGTGGAGGTGGCTGTAGTCACAGCTACTTAGAAGTCTGAGGTAAGAGGATCACATAAATCTAAGAGTTTCAGGTTGCTGTGAGCTATGCTACCCTGGCACTCTACCCAGGCTGACAGAGTAAGAGTCTGTCTCAAAAAAAAAAAAAAAAAAAAAAAAAAAAAAAATGACAATTTAAGCTTTATAGTACTTCTTCATATTTTACATGAATTCTTCAAAATTAAGAATTGTTTCATTTCATTCTTCTAAATTCAGTTTTTCCCTTTGATCCTTATGATAAGTCTATGATATGATTGGAACTATAATTATTTCCACTTTAGTTATAAAGTAAAAAAGAATAGGGGCCAGGTAAGGATCTTGGCCTCTAGGAGGCCAAGGTGGGAGGATCGCCTGAGCTAAGGAGTAAGAGACCAGCCTAAGAAAGAGTGAGACCCTGTCTCTAAAAAAAAAAAAAATAGCCAGGCATTGAGGTGGGCACCTGTAGTCCCAGCTTCTTGGAAGGGTGAGGTAATAGGATGGCTTGAGCCCAAGAGTTTGAGGTTGCTGTGAGTTATGATGGCACAGCACTCTACTGGGGGCAAGAAAGTGAGACTCTGCCTCAAAAAAAAAAAAAAAGAAAAAGAGTGTTTCCCCATATCACACAACTCATAAACAGCAACATCAAAGCTTGGACCCAACTCTGGTACATTTTCCACTATTCATGTCAGTTTCTCTAAGCACCCTGATTATGCTTCAAGTGTGTTCATTACAGAGCCACCCACCAACTAGAGACACAGTCTTTGCCACTGTTTAAAACATTCTCCTGGTGGGGGAGGGGATGAAATAAAATAACAAAAAAGGAAAAAAATATTGAAACATCTACAACAAACTCGGTATGCCACATAGAAGAGCCATTGGGCAAAAACAGTCCTGTAAGAACCTGTTTAAACAAGCTTTTTTTATTTGTTTAATAAACAAGGAGAGGCAAATTTTCCCTAATATTAAAAAACACCACTTGGCTTTTGTCCTGAAACCAGACAGCTTGTGGGTAAACAGCCTCATTCATTCTTCAGCCCCAGAAGGCTCCCACATGGAAATGACTTCTAATGGCTCCTGACAAAAGCATTTCTATACATCATGGTATGATTTGTTCCTCTAAAAAGTACCATGTCCCTGGAGAAAAAGAAGGGAAAATTAAAGAGTTTTAAGAGGTCTGTTATTAGTGAAAAAAGCATTCATTTTAAAAAACAAAAGACCCAAACATTTTCACTGTGACTTGATAAAAATGTGGTTTAAAATTAAATAGACTAACGAACTTAACAGCATGATCCAAAAATAATCAGGGGACTTCGTCCAACTAGCATTTAAAAAAAAAATTTTTTTTAGCTGTAGAGTTGGGAGGCACTGTGTTAAAAGCCAGAAGAAATACAGATATGAAAAATCCATCTGTACCAGCAAGTAAACTACAATGGTGGGAAATACAGAAAGGTAGGTATTTTCCTATGGCCCATTTACAAGTGACAAAACTGAGGCTCAGAGAAGACCTGCTACTCGCTCATACTCACACAGCTTGTGACCGAGCCTGGATTTGAGCCCAGACAGTATAATTCTGGAACCACAGGTTTAGGCACAAACCTCTTCTTACATATGTAAATAAATAACAGACAAGGTAGAGTTTGACAGGTACTAGGATCAAAGTGTTATGAAGTACTGGGAAGGAAAAGATTGATCCTGACCAGAAAAGTATCTCTCATTGGAAAAAAAGTATTTACCCAAACTTCATGACTTTGAACTAGTTACTGAAGCTCTTTGAGCCTCAGGATTTTACACAGGGGTAAAAAGGAGAAGGACATTCTAGGAATAGGGACCAAACTGAACAAAGAACAGAGATGGCAAAGCCAGTACAGTGTAAGTAATACATGGGCCCTGAGGAAATGGAACAGGAGCTAGTTTTGGAAAGGTATTTTGCAGTCATATCATGGAAGATTTTGATTACCCAGCTAAAGATACAATTCAAAGTATAAAACAGGAAGTTATTGAATACTTTGGGCAAGGAGGTGACTGGCTTTGAGTGCAGCCTTCGGAAATTTGTCATAATTTCAGAATCATCGGATTCTGTGGATGAGTGCCAGAGTTAAAATGTTTGCCTCCCCGTGGCTCATCTTCTCTGTGCTGATTCTGATCTATGTTGAACTGAAGGAGTGGCGTGAATTGCAAGAAGAAGGTATTCTGGACTATCCAAAGGACAGCGGATTGCTAAATCTAACTGTTAATGAGAGTCTGGCAGACACTAAGAGATGAGTTTGGATTGGTAGATTCTGGACATGATGGCAGGACTGGAATGAATGTCTGTCTCTCCCATAGGCAACAGCCACCTCTGGGAAGAGTGCCAAGTAAGGTGATGATATGATAGTAAATTTAAAAGTGGAGAAATCCAATGTAGTCATTATTTGTGACTGTTTGTTGTCATTCAAAGAGCAAAGATTACTCCATCCCTTCTGGGTGTCCTTTGTATTATAAATACTGATATAGTTTTATTGGCATCTATATTGGTTTTCCATTGCCTCATAACAGATTATGGTAAAAGTTTACCAGCTTAACATAACGTTCATTTACTCTCTCATAGTTATGTAGGCCCAAAGTCCAAGCACAGGCCAGGCCTGGTGGCTCACTCCTGTAATCCGAACACTATGAGAGGCCTAGGCAGAAGGACCACATGAGGCCAGGAGTTCAAGACCAGGCTGAGCAAGAGCAAGACCCTGTTTCTGCTAAAAAGTAGAAAAATTAGCCAGGCATGGTGGCACATGATGGTAGTCCCAGCTACTTGGGAGGCTGAGGCTGGAGGATTGCTTGAGCTCAGGAGTTTAAGATCGCTGTGAGCTAGGATGAGGCCATGGACTCTAGCCAGGGTGACAGAGTGAGACTATATCTCAAAAGCAAAAAACAAACCAAAACACAAAGTCCAAGCACAACATGCCTGGGTTTTCTGCCAAGCTAGATTCTTGTCTGGAGACTTGATTGGGGAAGAATCTACTTCCAACCCCATGCAGGTTGTAGACAGAATTCACTCTCTTATAGTGATAGGACTGAAGTCTCCATTGGCTGTTGGACTGATGGTCATTGTCAACTCCTAGAGGCTGCTTGTAGCTCTTTGCCCTGTAGACCCCTCCATCTTCAAAGCCAGCATCAAATACCTCTTCAAATCTCTTTTCAAGATAAACCTGTTGCTTATGAGGGCTCAGTTGATCAGGTCATGTTCACCCCAGTCTTCTCCTGTCTTAAAGACATCTATGCCATTGAACATCACCTCAACAGGGATATTGTCACCTGATCACATCATATTCAAAGTCTTGAGGATTATGCTGGTTGTATACCCCAGGGGACAGAATTTTAGGAACCACCTTAGAATTCTGCCTCCCACAGATTGTAAATCCCTCGAGGGCTGGAATTGTATAGACAAGGCTTCAGAACTCAGGAAGGGCCTTGCCCTGGAGACAAGGTGACAAAGATAATTGAGCTGAAGAAGCACTTCACTGCCTTTGCATTTGAAATAGCCTCTCGCTTCTGCCACTCAGTGTCCTCTGACCTTCTTTACCTTCTTAGCATTTATCACATTGTGATATTTTATATGTACATGTATTTATTTACTTATTTGTACACCATTTGTTATTTGCCTGACTGCTTATCACTCGAAAAGCCCCACCGAAGCAAGGACTTTTTCTAGCTTATTCACTCACCATTGCATCTTCAGTGCTTAAAACAGTGCTTGGCATGTTGTAAATACCCACTAATAAATATTTAGCAAATGAATGGATGGCTGAATGTTCAGAACCTATTAAAGATGGTGTCACTTGAGTGCCACTGAGCTATGTGTGAAAACATTCCTCACTTCAAGAATACTTTGCACGCATTCATAATCCATAAAACAGTCGCTGAATGTATTTATTTGCATGGTGCTAAGTATTTTATTCCATGCAAACAACAGAGCAGCCAGAGAGAAAGTGAAGACCTATGTTTTGTTCCTCCTGTGCTCAAACAAAGCCTGCAGGGGCTCCTGCCTCACGCTGGAAACAGTGAAGGTCATCATGATGGCCTGTAGGTCCCTGGCCCTCATCTCCTCTGCCCCCCTGCGTCCTCCCAACCCTCTGCCATCACTCCTGCCAGTCTTACTCCCAGCACAGGGCCTTGGCCTTGCTGTTGCCTCTACCAGCCTGCTCATTCTCCTCAATGCTGGCATGATTTGCTCTATCCTCTCTTTCAGCTCGTTCCTGCTTTGCACGTTCTAGGTCAGTGGTTCTCAACCTTCCTAATGCCTTGGCCCTTTAATACAGTTCCTGTGGGTTGCGACCCACAGGTTGAGAACTGCTGTCTAGGTGAAGCCTTCCCTGGAGACTCTATTTAAAGTCTCAGCTGTTGCTCATCCTCGCTCACCCAGAACTCCCTGCGCCCTTCCTGTTTGGTTTTCTCCATAGCACTTGTCACCAGATGCCAATTGTTTCTTATTTATTTATGTTGTTTATTGTATCTCCTCCCACTAGAATGAAAGAAGAACAGGGATTTTTGTCTGTTTTGCTCACTGCTCTATCCCCAGCATCTACAATAGTGCACATTGCAGGTCCTCAATAAATGTTTATCATATTCAAAGCACTGACCAGGATATAACAATAATGTGAATGAATTTGGGCTCAATATTGTCCTCATTAATTTCAAGACAAATATCTAGGCCCACTGCTCCTCACCTCAACCAACAATATTATCCCATCTCTTACCCTTTGAACGATTTATAAAACCTCGAGAAAAGAGGCTTTGGTGTATTCTAAGAAACCTGGTGTTCTTATCCTTTTGTATATAAAAGTGCCCGGTAACGTCTAGCAACATCTGAGCCTTGTATTGCCTTTGTATTTGTATTTGGCAGAGAGAAGTAGGTTAAAATAACTGAGCTTTTTATCTGAGCTAATAAAAGCACTTTGAGTCAATGTTAGCCGTGCCTTGGCCCTCCTTAAAAGAACCGTTGGACCAAAATACAAATAAGGAGTCTTGGCAATTCAAAAGGAAGGTCAAAAAAGGCTACCAGGGGAAAGTGAATTGTAGAAAACTGTATAGTTATTACAGGGCCTGAGCTGACCTTCAGGAAGTTTAGGTTTGTACTGTGGAGCTGTGTTTAAATCAAAATACTGGCTGTTGGTGAATGGCTCCTCTCTTCCACCCAGCCCCCATTTTCATTTTTTTCACCTTGCAATAGTGCAACCTTACATTTCATACAAGTTTCTGAACCTCTCTTACAGTATGACTTTATTATAATGAGCTAACCACACACAGCAGATTCTAATGGATTCTAAACAATAACTGAACAATGTCTCTAATTTTAGATTTTTAATATGTGGATATGGTAAAAACAAAACAAAACAAAAAAAAAAAACATAATCTACCGAGTCTTACTAAGTCTCTATCTGCAATAGATTTGCCCAACAGAAGCTTAGCACATACTCACAAGCCTCAGATACCTGCAGGACTACCCACAGATATTGGTGTTTTCTCCAGAATGGAAAAAAAATCATAATCTCGAAACACACAAACAATTCTGAAAGCCATAATCCCAAGTATTGGAAGCCTGAAAAATCAAAGCCCTGAAAATAAAATTCTAGACAAAATAATAAAAATTCTTTTAGCCCGGCATTAGGGTAGCTCCTGTGGCTTAAAGGAGTAGGGCGCTAGCCCCATATGCCAGAGGTGGTGTGTTCAAACCCAGCCCCGGCCAAAACTGAAAAAGAAAAATTCTTTTAAAAGATTATCTATTTACGTTTTTTAAAATAATTTATTTGAGAAACATAAAAACATGACAAAACTTTGTAGACCACTTTACAAAATAGAATAGGCAATAATAACATATCTATGTTTGCAAGCATAACCACGCAGGTATACTAACAATAGTCACACAGTTATAAGCACAAGTCATGAGCAGATGAACTATATTCATAAAAAAGGCCAAAAAATGAAATGTATAGGGGTGGTGTCTGTGGCTCAGTGAGTGGGGTGCTGGCCCCATATACCGAGGGTGGTGGGTTCAAACCCAGCCCTGACCAAATTGCAAAAAAGAAAAATAGCCAGGCGTTGTGGCTGGCACCTGTGGTCCCAACTACTTGGGAAGCTGAGGCAAAAGAATTGCGTAAGTCCACAAGCTGGAGGTTGCTGTGAGCTGTGACACCACGGTACTCTACCGAGGGCAACAAAGTGAGACTCTGTGCTCTAAAAAAATAAAAATAAAAATAAAATAAATGAAATGTATAAATGCATATCACCATGGTTGGTAATTGTGCTAACTCAGCTTTATAACTGTGACCATTTGAAGTACTGTGATGGACAAGCTAAGTCTTTGATAAGATCAAAAACCTAGATCGGTCACCACTATACCCCCACAAAATCAGTCCCCCAAAGAGCCAAGATCTCAAGAAATTTTATCTTTCACCAAGGCAGATGTACAAAAGGAACATCTCTTCATTTGTTGAGGAAGTTTTAACATTCATACAATACATGACACGCACAATACTTACAAAGTCAATGTTGCGATAATGCTCTTTGATGAAGTCACATTTGCAAAATGATGCATAAAACTAATCAGAACTCTTTAAAAGGTTTTACACAGTTTATACCTCTAGTATTGGAGATCATGTAAAGATGAAACACACACCATCGTGAATTGTATAAAACAATACTGAAAATTAAAAACAGGGGGAGAAAAAAGACCTAAAGAGAAAAAGAAAAGAACTAAAAAGAAAATTTAACGTATGGAAAAGAGTACTGCAGGGATACGTTAAGGGCAATTTACCCAGGAGAGCTGGCAAACTTTCGCGACTTTTACAATCATTTTGAAGTCTTGAATCATGGTGAACAGCTCTATTCCTTTTAAGATGTGGCTGTCCTCGGAGCATATGTTCATATTCATTTTGTACGTGGAGCTGCTCTGAATTCTTCTGTGATTCAATCTGCACTGGCCTGAGCATTGGAATTTCCTTATCTTCTTTGCCATGTTTCTATGTTGTTTTGGTTATGCAGAAATTCATTCTGCTTGCATTCGTATACAGACCACAAATTTGGTGGAAGCAATGATGGTGTTCTAACAGCAACACATTGCATAAATGTCTTCTTACCCTACCGTGCACGTAATAACTTTTGAACTAGTCAGTCTTCACTGGCTTTTTCGGGCAAATACGGCTTTAATTCACTAAAAGCTCTTGGAATGTGATTAGCTGGAAGGAATGCCAATACAGACAAATAACATATTTTTAAATCTTAAGTTTTCATCGTTGCCTTGTCATGTGAATTTTCTCCCAAATGCATTGGGCTGAATGAAAAAGACAGACTTTTTTGATAACACCTAAAAATTTACCTTTTGAAGCTTTGGTGGCCCCAAATTCCAAACCCATCATTGTGATTTGAGGATTCCATGAAATCTATTTCTGAATAAAGACAACAAGATAAGACTGCCTCCTAACACTGTGGTATTTTAGACATTAGGGATTTTGATGTTTCAGGATTTCAACATTGAGGATTACGGCATTTGGTGGTGTACGCATATCTTTCTGGATTATAACCCAAATCCTCCAGAACTAACCTAGTCAGAGCCTGCTCTGGCTAGTGTGGCTCATGACATCTTCTGACATAAGGATGAGCCAAATTTTTCTTCTTTGGTGACTTTCTCCAATCTGTAAGCTGATGCTATAAGTTGAGTTGGGGTCATTTCCCCAGGCCAGGATCTTGACAAAGTAAAATGTGGGAGTATTTTTGTATCCTGGGTAAGAGGGGGAAAAAAATGTAAGAGGAAGAGACAGTGTGTTGTTTGTAAATGCATTTTACATAAATGTAAATACTGCATAAATATCATGTCTAGAAAAGGCAAACTATCAAGACAGAGAATATATTAGAAGTTGTCTGGGGTTGAGGTATGAGAGCCAGAATTGACTGCAAATAGACACAAAGGAACTTTGATGCAAGTGTTGTAAATCTAAATCGTGGGAAAGCTTGCACAACAGGATACTTCTCCTTAAATGCATCAAACTTTACAAATAAAGGGGGTAATTTGTTTTTTTGTTGTTGTTTGTTTTTTGAGACAGAATTTCACTTTGTCACCTTCAGTAGTCTGTCATGTCATCACAGCTCACAGCAACCTCAAACTCTTGGGGTCAAGTGATTTTCTTCCCAACTCCAGAGTAGTTGGGATACAGGCACCCACCACAACACCTGGCTAGTTTGTTTGTTTGTTTCTTTTTTAAAGAGACTGGGGGTCTCCCTCTTGCTCAGGTTGGTCTCAAACTCCTGAGCTCAAGCTTTCCACCTCCCTCTGCCTCACAGAGTACAAGGATTACAGGTGTGAGCCATGCACCAGACCAAAAGCGGTTAATTTTAACAGTTTCTTTTATGATAGCATCAGAAAGAACAAAATAGTTAGAGATAAATTTAACCCAGAAAATAAAAGACTTGTACCTGCAAGCTATAAAACATTGCTGAAATGAATTTGGAAGACTTAATATTATTAACATGTAAATACTCCCCAAATGTAGAGTCCATGCAATTGTCATCAAAATGCCAAGAGCCTTTTTGGGAGAAATTGAAAAAACAATGCTCAAATTGATATGGAAGTATAAGGGGCCTCGAATAGCCAAAACAACATTGAAAAAGAGGAACACAGGTGGACAACTCATACTTCCTGACCTCAAAACAAACTACAAAGCAATAGTATTCAAAGCAGTGTGATACTAGCATAAAAAGAGGGCAGATATACCAGTGGAATAAAATTAAGAATCCAGAAACAAATCCATGGCCAACATTTCACAAGGTTGCTGGGACCAGTCAATAGGGAAAGAATAGTCTCCTTAACAAATGGCACATGTGAAAGAAAGAAGCTAGATTTCTACTACACACCTTATACAAAAATTAACTCAAAATAGATGCATGACCTAAATATAAGAGCTAAAAATAAAAAGCTTTTAAAATAAAATATAGGGGTACATTTTAGATTTGGCAATGAATTCTCTGATATGGCAACATCTCTATGAAATACTAAATACTCCAAGTGATGGATATCTCAAATACCTTGATCATTACACATTCTGTGCATGTAATGAATTATCACATGTACTCCATAGACATGTAAAATATTATATACCCATTAAAAAATAGAAGGTGAATCCAGAAAAAACCATAGATAAATTAGATTTCATTAAAATGTAATATATATAATATATATTATATAATATATATTACATAATATATATTATATAATATATATTACATAATATATATTATATAATATATATTACATAATATATATTACATATATATAATATATATTATGTAATATATATTATATAATATATAAAAATATATATATTACATTTTGATGAAATATATATATTTATATATATGAAATATATATATATTTATATATGTATGAAATATATATATATATATATATATATATATATATATATAAATATATATCTTATTTTTTTGCCAGGGCTGGGTTAGAACTCACCACCTCTGGTATATGGGGCCAGCACCCTACTCCTTTGAGCCACAGGTGCTGCCCAATATTTTTCTATATTAAAATATGTTATTAAGAAAGTGGAATACTCAATATGATGAGATCTCAATTATTAGTATTTATGCACCCAACCACAACGCACCTCAATTTATAAGAGAAACTCTAACAGACATGAGCAACTCGATTTCCTCCACTTCCATAGTAGTTGGAGATTTTAACTCCCCTTTAGCAGTCCTGGATAGATCCTCCAAAAAGAAGCTAAGCAAA